>JAOTQK010000019.1:2119955-2140601 GCA_025642025.1 Rhododendron ferrugineum
TTCCAGTCAACCAAGGGAGGCGAGAGCACACACACACCAGTACACCCCCGCTCCATAGGAAAATGAAAGATATATACCTTCACAATTAAAATATTTTTGGTTGTATTAGGCCTATGCGATGATATATATATACATTTTTCGTTGGTCCGTTGAGACTCGTGAACAAGTTCGAGTCAAGCCGAGGCCCGTTTGGCTCGAGCTCGTGTTCGTTAAAAACTTAATAAACAAACTTGAAAACAATAAAGCTTGACTCGTTTGCAGCCCTACTTAAATCTGACATACCGAAAACTACCTTGTTCAATTTGAATTTTGAAGGAGGTTTTTAAGAGTAATGAGTGGAGAGAGATAGATAAAGAAAATTTATTAGAGACCGTGCGCAGGAGTTTTGAAACCCCTAAATGAACAAGTACGTGACAATCGAAACTGGGGGCAAAATAGGTTATACAATCTCCTGTTTTCTACAAAAATGAAGATCAATGCCAGTACATCTTTGTGCTATAGAAATGGTATAAGGCCTTGATAGCAAAAAGGGCTGCAAGGTTAATATATTTGGTATTAAGAGGACCAAAATAATACTATTGCTTAATTTTGGAGAGATCACATACTAGTTGACATCATAAATACTGAATAAATACATATTGACTTTGTAAAAAAAATTTGGGAGCTTTTGGGCCGCCTAAATCCCCTCTCCATGTTTTTCTGTTGCATTGCTAGAAGTTTTTGGGTGTCGGGCGGGTACCACACACGTGGTATCTCGTCGGCGATCCTAGCCGTCTAAATATGTTTTGAACGGTCCGAATGTTAGAATAAATAGATATAATAAATAAAACCGTGATCTTGATATTGTGATTTGATTGTAATTAGGATGATTTTCTTCCATAGTTAATTAGTATGATTTCATTCCATAATTAGGCTCCCTCTCCTATATAAATAGAGAGCTCATTGTAAGGTTTCATAAATCGAATTCAATAAAACTTATTTTCATATTTTACACCGAATTTTAGAGAGAGAAAAAGAGGAGAGAGAGTGGTCAAGTGAGGGGAGGAAAATGAAATAAATCTGGGCCGTCAAAATCATGTTTGGATGGCTAGGATCGTCGACAGGTACCGGTGTTGACTTGACCTGGGCATTTGTGGCTCCCATCCTTTTGTTCACTAGCACACCACCGTTGATAAATTGAAGACAAGTGGCCTCCAAGTGGTCATTTTTAGTCTTTCTTCAGCAGCCATAGCTTTGTCTGGCATGTAGAATGAATAGAGGGTTTACTTTGGCCTATAAAGAGATCCTCTGGCTCCTTGTAATTTGCATCTCAGAGAGACTGAGATCAGTGAGGGCTAGCAATGTACAGATTAGAGAGAGAGTGTGCAGAATATTGCCTCGATTCTTTTCTAGATGTACCCGAGTTTGAAAAACCACGTAATTTTCTGTGTTTGTGTTTGTCTATGTGCGTGTGTGTTTGGTTTTGGTCCCTGAGGCACAATATGCCGCCACGTAATACTCGCTCGACACTCAAAAATTTCTCGTTGCATTGGCATTGCACCCCATTCTTTGCTATATATACATAAAAAATTCTATTCAATTTTTAACACTTCTGTACGTTCAACACTTTCTTGTACCACTAAAAAAAGACTTGCTTTTTAGTGGGCACTAGTCTCTTCCTGAAATTCCAAAGCCTGATTTTGAGGAACCATGAATTTGAGATTAATTACTTATCCAAAAATAAAATTGAGATTAATCTTCGATTAGAGTCGGGCTTGACTTTTCGAGGGCTCAAACCAAAATGACGGCCAAGGAAGTGTTTTGATAATTAATATCCGCTAAGAACATTTTCAGTATTAACAAATGTTCTTAGCTTGTCCTTGATGGGTATTAATTATCAAAACACGTCCTGGGCCGTCATTTTCCCGATTAAATATGAGCTCTTTTTTGTTGGACTATTACCAAGTAGGAAAACCCCCTAACATTTATAAATTTTTGGTGGCCTGAAACGGCCGCACCTCAAACTTTAGCTTAGGACCGACTCTGTCTTCGATGATGCCAACAAAATAGACAGTTGCTTCGTGTTTGGTAGGAATGGAAAACTACTATGCTCTCTCTCCTTCGTAACCTGCGAAACAAGTTGTCGGACAGGAAGACGGGTTCGTTTTCCGGTCCAATGCTTAATCAATTTAGATATGATTGAGGAATGATTGTGATGGAGAAGTGATTGTGTGACGCATCATCTAACTTTATCTTTAGGCGCAATTGTAGTGGTACGATAATACACTCATCAATATACTCTTATTTATTGATCTGGGCTCTGTACGTAGAATCTGTAATCTCATCTCTTGTTATCCTGGAATATTGCCGAGCACCTTTTTGTAAAGTGAGTGCAGAGCAATTAATCCGGCTATTCGTTTCGGTACGGACGGTTCGAATCGAATCTGAGGGCATACATGCAAATCTAGACCATCTATTACTCGGTTAAGATCCGATTCGTCAATTGCCGAAATGAACAGCCGAATCAGCCGCTCTGCACCGCTTTACTAAGAGATGATCGGCAGCATCTCCCATTCCCAGCAGTTGACCTGCTTAAACACTTTAATATTCCTTTCCTTTTCCTTCAAAGGTATTGACGTGAATATTCACACCACAAAATGTGGAGAAAACAAAACAAAAACAAAAATTCAAGCGTAAAAGGTATAATAACGTTATAAGTTTTAAAATGTTTGCCGTTCATTCACTACTCACAACTAATTGGGACTTGCTCAGTTGGCCAGGACTCTTGCATCTCATTAGGAGGTCAGGAGTTCGGATCTTTCCATTTGTGTATACAATTACTACGAGAAAAACTTTATTCATGGAGCTCCGAGATGAATTCGGACCGTGGACGGTCTAAAATTTAAACAAACTTTTCCGGATGAGAAGAGTTTAACTTTTCTTTGGAAAAGTTTAATTTAAATTCAGACCGTGCAAAACTGAAACGGACAGCTGAGATTGCTCGGCTCCGCGAACAAGGGAATTACGGCTCTTCCGTGAATAAGTCAATCCCGACAATTACACATGGGGAAATTTTACATTTAAAGTACGTTCAGTTTCTGGATTTTTCCAGTCATTTTATTGGAGATTTATTGAAAACGCTGATGTGAAAGCTCAGCTTCCAATAAATACCGACAAGTCGACGATAACAACTTCTTGGATATTTTGGGAAATATCTCAAAATATCCCAGGAAAAATTCGAAAAGTTGAATTTTGAACTATCCTTCAATATTTTTTTTTCTCCACATGAAAAGTTGAATTTTAAACTACGCGTTGTTCTTCAAATTCGAAACCGATAATCTTCTATAGTTATTTTGCACAAGCTTTCGCTTACGAGATGGTGGACCAAAGACTTGTGCTCTTAGTGAGAGTCGAACTAGAGACATTTGTGCTTGTAGGACACTTATCTCCCCTCCCTCTATTTTCTGTGCGTGTTTGGGTAGAACTCTTTTCAGATTGAGCTCCATAATTTTTTCCTATAAGCAATTGATGCTTGAATGTAACTTCACTTATCTCGTTATAGCATTTGGCAACGCACCCACGAGTCAATATTAGGTACGGTACGTAGTTAGGAGGGATATTGTGTATATGGTACGAGGATACCAATACAATTTTTTTTGGATGTTAGTGCGAACCAAATTAACTCATAACATCCTACTACTTAACCTACGTGTTGAACCACCATCTCCCTTGAAACCAATAAATACTCCCTCCGTCCCAAAATACTTCTCCGGTCCGCAAAACGGAGTGTTAAAAATATCATATTTTTTTCACAAATTAAAAATACTTATTGATATCTAGTAAGTTGTTAAAAAACTTTTGATTTTTTCTTGTAAAAATTGTATTATTTTTAACACTTCGTTTTGCGGACCGGACAAGCATTTTGAGACTGAGGGAGTAGTATAGAAAGCAGGAAAAATCAAATAGTAATCTCTTATGAAATTTTACAACCCACTTATAAATATTATGTTCCGAAGACCAGTATTAAACAGACACAGATGTCTAGGCACCGGAATGCATACACATCAAACGACTGCGTACGCATATGCATCCATACACGTGTTTCATAAGCTCTACAGTAACTTTACACCCACTTACCAGGAATTCAAGATACGTGTAATATTGTCATTTCCATATGGGGTATCAGTTGCCCCACCGCCAAAGCAATACTTTCTCTATCCAGTCCATTTGCTTGCACATATTCAACTATATTTTGTCGCTGTAACGTGCACACAAACTAGGGCAAAAAAGATAGCTTAAACACCCAAATTCCCCCAAGTCCAAGACTGAGAAGAGCATTTGTTTTGCCTACAAAGCTCTTCCCCCACCTTATTCACTTTCCTTCACCGCCACAACCAACAACGAAGACTACACAAAAACAAACATTCTCCTTCCGCTTCACATATATGACACAAACAGATTACCAAACTCCAGAGGGAAAAACCCATCAAAAAGCTTTCTTTGATTGAAAATTCTCACCAGAAAGGAACTAATACCCTTTCTCATGACAATCATTCCCATCTTTCTCTCCTTAATCCCTCTTCTGTTTGTGAGCTCGGAATCGATTAGCCGAGCTGATTTCCCACCTGGGTTTGTGTTTGGAACCGCTTCTTCTGCGTACCAGGTACTGATTTTTCCATTTGCTTCCTTCCTCCGCTCTGTTTGTAACAATTAACAAAGCATATGTGTGTATATACTAGTTTGAAGGTGCTGTAGATGAAGGAAACAAGGGGCCAAGCATATGGGATACCTTTTCAAGGCAACCTGGTAAGCAATTAGATTAACAATCCAAACAAGCCCTTAGTTGCTTTATTCGGATTGAGAGAGTACACAGCAAAGGCAAATTGCGTGTACAAATGGGTTGATTTGGTTTTAGTGTTTTTAAATTGTTTTCTGTGTTTTTAAACAACAGGGAGGATTTTTGACTTCAGCAATGCGGACACCGCTGTTGATCAATACCATCGATTTGAGGTGAATTCTAAAGATGCATTTAGTCCTCTGAATTTGGATTATTAAAAAGTCTACAAACACACCTTGAGGACACAACTTCAGACACAACTGTGTCCGATGCCGTTCTATGCACTGCATTTGGAGCCGTTCGACGCACGTGCATAGAACGGCTCCGGATGCAGTTGTGCCCGGAGTTATGTTTTGGAGTTGTGTTGGGAGCATTACTCTTGGATTATTGCAGTGATAATTGTGATTATAACTGGGTTTTGGGGAGCAGTTATTTTCAAGTTCCTTTCTTTGTTGTGTGATGCATATGTAATAATGTAATTTTGCATGTGTTTTGAGATAATTTTAGAAGAGCTCAGGTAGAGAACTGGGCCATCCAGGGTCCATGGGCTTACGACAGCTGGCCCCGCTTTGATAATTTTTGTGGTTATTTGTTATTTATATTCACCGCGAAGAACAATTACGAACAAAATAAAATTGATCTTATAGCTATAGCTAATAATTGTAGTTAAATAATATTTTATCATTTTTTTCTATTTGAAAATAGACGAAAACTGTGACTTCTGAACATGGAACTTGCAATTTTGAAGAAATCACCAAGTTTTGGGTTAGTATGATGATTTCCATGAATAGTGTTCCCTTGGTCGCAGCGGCGGAGTCAAGATTTAAGTTCGGGGTGGTGCTGTTAACGGGAGTACTGTAGATTATTTTTAGTGAAGACACAAAGAACAAGATTACGTTTAAATTCAGGCTTGTCCTGATTTTTGTTTCTTGTTAAAACAAGAATAAAAGTTTGAGTCAAATCTCTTGTAGATGAAAGTTATTGAGATAACTTCTTATGATATGAATGCTTCATCTCTTAAATTGCTATTTTTTCATCATCTTTGTGAAAAATCAAGTCATTTGCATACCGATGAGAACTTAACCCTTATTTGAAACCAGGTGTGGCCCGTGCCATGCCGCTGCTCCACCAACTAGTTGTGCCCCTGCTCGGTCGCTTGTTTGATATACCCATATAGAATATTAGTATAGTACTCGTTCCACTGTCCAATCCACTTGCATAAAGTATTGAAATCACTTGGATAATACCTGATGATTCAATAATCATGAGGCTCAGAATATATATTTATGGAGAGTATTGAGGCTCAGAATATATATTTATGGAGAGTAAGAATAATGAGGTTGATGATGATGTGCCGGTGACTTTGACAAGATAAGAATAAGAATAGCTTCCAAAGACGACAATGGGACTGGAATACAAAAACATGACTTGAGCGTTACAAAAAAAGAAAGGCACTGAATTTGTCTCTTGCTAACCAATAACATTGGTGAAAAAACGCTTGAAAAATTACAGAGTGATATAGACCTGATGAAGGACTTGGGAATGGATGCTTACAGATTCTCAATATCCTGGCCAAGAATTTTCCCAAGTAGGATACTCTCTCTCTCTAGAATTACATCTTTCCACCCCCATTATTCCTTATGTCTTTTGTTTACCACTTACCATTTCAGCATATGTTTCTATCAGATGGAACAGGAGAACCAAATCCAGAAGGAATACAATACTACAACAGACTCATTGATTCCTTAATCGATAAAGGTCAAATCCATTTGAAAAGATTGAGATATTTTTACGGAAATGATTTTCACAATCCCTTTTATCCTCGCGCACTCCTTTTTTTGCGTCATCATAGACGCAAAATTAGTATACGGAGTATCATTTCTTTGACATGCACCTTTTACAGATGAGTGACAATTCGATAATTTCACATGGATAAAGACAAAAAACGAGTGCAAACGGATAAAAGAAAATAAGAGTGTGAAAATCATTTCCCTGTTTTTGCAGAAGAATGTTGTGTTGTTACTTGTTAGTGCCAGCACTACATTCTAGGCACTTTTTCTGCTGAAATAAACGTCCGCGTTTGCGTTATTTTCTTTGGCAAAAAACTCTTATCAAAAGTTACATTTTCAATCGAGACGTTTTTCATACTATTGAGCTTTAGCTGCTCCATTTTCTACCAGGAATTCAGCCCTATGGAACCCTGTATCATTGGGATCTTCCACAGATGCTGGAAGATAGATATGAAGGGTGGCTTAGCGATCAAATAGTGTAAGTGTGTAACACAATGCAGGATTATGCCCCCTTAGTGGGAACTATTGACCAAGCTTTATAGATAGCCTGTGTTTTCTAACAGGCCTGACTTTGAGCGATATGCTTTTACCTGCTTCGAAGCTTTTGGAGACAGAGTGAAGTACTGGATCACCTTCAACGAGCCTCGCGGCTTCTCCATCGAAGGTTATGATTTGGGGGTTCAAGCTCCCGGGAGGTGCTCGATTCTTGGTCATGTTATTTGTAAGAAAGGGAAATCATCCACTGAACCTTACATCGTGGCTCACAACATCCTCTTGGCTCATGCTGCCACTTATCGTACTTACCAGCTCAATTTCAAGGTATTTCTGAAACTCCCCACAACAGTATAGAATCCGGTCTGAGAACTCGACATAGAATGTCTCACAAGATTCTGTGTCGTGCTTTCTGTAACCGGATTTTGTCCACTTGCCTTTTTCCATTACCATTTTCAAGACATAGGGGTTTTCCAGGAAAGACAAGGAGGACGAATAGGGATAGCACTGGATTCGAAATGGTACGAACCGATATCTGATTGCGATGAGGACAGAGATGCTGCAAGTAGAGCAATTGATTTTACACTCGGATGGTAATTTGTTGGATAGAATTTCTCCTTAAGTCTATATTTCCAAATGAAATTCAGGTAGAATTGAGTTCCATACATGAACTGTGTAACGGTGGCAGGTTCCTTGATCCGCTTTTCTTTGGAGAATATCCTCCTTCGATGCAGAAACTTGTAGGGAAGAGGCTGCCTAAGATCACTCCTAAGATGTCCAGATTACTTGTCGGGTCCCTGGACTTCTTAGGCATAAACCACTACACAACATTGTATGCCCGGAACGATAGAACTCGGATTCGGAAACTTGTATTGCAGGATGCTTCTTCAGATGCTGCTGTAATCACTACATGTAAGATGCCAAAGCACTGAACTATATGTGTTCGGGTGTGTGTAGATACCTACTGTATATTGAAGAAGACAAGAACTGATCGTTTTTCTACTTGTCCTAAATTTCAGCTTCCAGGCATGGAGTCGCTATCGGTGAAAGAGTATGTCTCAGTCTCTTACTGAAAACTATATTTTAGTGTGGGGATTGATTCAAAACATATCTGCTCATGACTTGTCCCTCTTTCCAGGCAGCCTCAGCCTGGTTACATATAGTCCCATGGGGAATCCGGAAGTTAGCAAGATACGTGAAGGATAAATATGGAAATCCACCAGTCATGATCACTGAAAATGGTGAGTCTTTCATCCTCAAACGTTAACTTTAGATCTCTGAGATTTACCATAGGATAAGGGTGAGAAGTGTGGAGAAAGAGAGCTCTCTTAATTTGTCAGTTCCATTTTCCACCAAATATGGTGAGATTACATGAATAGCAAAATGATTGAATGCTTACTCACCTAGATCGACAATAAAAAGACTAACCAGTGCACGAGCCTCTCGTTACAGCAGGTCTGGGAAAGGGTTAGATGTATGGAACTTAAACCGGCTGAAAGACAAAATTTGATCTTTTCTTTTCTCACCCAAACCCAAGACCACGATCCTTTACTTTCTTTATCTGCTTCTAGCGTGCCAAAAGTGAACTTAGTAACTTCGTGACTGCAGGCATGGATGATCCTAACAAACCCTATACAGCTGTAGACAAGGCTTTACAAGATGACAAGAGGATAAGATATCACAGAGACTATCTCTCAAACCTATCCGCTGCTATAAGGTACTGCTAAACCCCTATATTTCCTGCAATTTTTGCTGCTCCAAAAACAGATCATTCACACAAAAAGTGAAACTGGTGCAGGGAAGACGAATGCAACGTGCAAGGTTATTTTGTGTGGTCATTGCTTGATAACTGGGAATGGAACTACGGTTACAGTGTCCGGTTTGGACTGTATTATGTGGATTACAAGAACAATCTCACAAGGATCCCCAAGTCTTCTGTTACGTGGTTCAGAAGTATGTTGAGATTGGAAAATGATATGACCTACTAGTCGTCGGATCATTTTCTTCTTATCATTCATTGTGTATCATTTGAAGCACAAATCATGAAATCAAATACAAAAGTCCAATTTGATGAACCACTCGTGTAAAATCTGCAGTAGCATAACATGTTTAACGGGCGAAAACTTATCTCACTTTGCTTGAACGAAACTGTATTGAGATAGTACTTAAGCTGAAAGTTCAATATCTTCCGCGGGTTTCTAGTGTTGGGTGGGCGAACATCAAAACAAGCGTACAGAAGGCGATGTCAATTTTTGCATACCTAAATTGTAAAAATGCTACTGAAAAAAGTGATCATAAAATATTTTTCTTCAATCTATACTACTAGCACAAAAACACCATCACATATAAATATAGAGGTACACAATTTTATGCATCTATATTCACTTTAAAAAGCATCATATAGAACCAAGTGTTAGAATTTTTATAGATGCCTAAAATCTTACGGGGTGGATTATTATTTTCCTTCTAAAAAATATTGGATTGGCGGGGTGCTATATTTTTGAACAAACGTAGGGCGGGCAAAATAATATGATCTTAGAATTTTTTTTAGATAAAAATTACCACTATAATTCTGAAGCTTAGGTAGGGTGGCTGTTCGGGCTCATCCGTCCCTTGTCCGTCCATGAGCCCTATTCCACTCCATAATGTCTAGAGTAACAAAATACATAAAGATCACAGAGGCAAAAAAAGAGAGAGAATCTCTAAGACAAGCATCAATCGCTACATGGAAGGCAATCACGAACCACCAATCCCTGGAAATTCTCTTAGAAGGCTGTCGTGCATGGAAACGACGAAAGATGATTCAAATGGAATAGCTAGATATGTATATGGAACAGCGCCACCTTATTCCTTGCACACAAGCAGGGAAGAACAAATCAGATGGCATTTCATGGACAAGCATTTCATACAGAACGAAAAATAAATAAATAAAATCCAAACACTTCATTTAATAAGCTGCACAAAAATCCAATCCAACATTCGGGAAAACGATAAGACCATTTATAAGTCCAGAAACCAGCACATTCCGAGAAGGAATACTAGGTTTATAACAGATGACACAGGTTCTATGTAGCTTCGGCAAATTTATGGGTATGTTACCGAGAAATGAAAGCCTAAACTCGCTTCAGCACCACAACCATAATAACCATGACCGCCAATCCAAGTAAGGATGCACCCATGGCTTTCTCCCCAAAGGGGGGTTCGGCATCAGCATCACCAGAAACTTTTTCTTCAGTTGGACCACCAAATAGCGACTGGAAATAATCAGATAAGCTGCTCATCATGTCATTTACTTTTACCTTTATGCCCTTCACAAAACCCATAAACCCATTTTCAGAATCCCCAGATTTCCCTGAATCATTGAATTCATAAGCAGGCTTTGGAGACTGATTATCTGTAAATTCAGAATCAGCAACAGATCCTTCCACGGCTGGATCCATATTGGAAAAGGAGTCAGCTGCAAACAGAAAATTACTCGACATTATGAGGCCAAAGAAAACATAGGCAAATAAGAAAGGAACTGAAGGCAGAATAGTTCTTACTGCTCTTCTGGGACTCAAGGAATTCGGCGAGTGCTTCGTTTTGCAGCACAGCAGTCCACACATTGGGGTCACTTGCAATTGAAGCAACAACATTCTATGTACATAAGCAAAATTGATTATTACATCTCCAAAGTGCAGTTTATCAGTTAAAGATTCAACAAAAGAGGACGAGACAAGGAGCAGAAATCTAGCTGGTAAAGCAGTGCATTACACAACGAAAAACTGAAATAGCATGCTTATGGAATTCAATTTTAGCAATTTGAAATATCCCAAATAATACGACGGGGAGTAAACAAGAAGGCTAAGCACATTGGCATGATGCCAAGATAAGCCAACTCCAAGATGTAAGCTAAGCTGAGTCTTCTTAAAATCCTGAAACTTGTACTCCCAAATTCTATATTAGCTATCTAGATCACAAAGTTCCTCCCAAATTCCTTAAAATATTTAGCATTTATCCGGAAAGTAAAAGCCACAGGAAATAACAAACATGCCATACCATGCATCAGTAAGCAGTTACAGATGACATTCATAACATCAGTAATGAACTCCAACTGATCTTACTTCTACCATAAGAATCTCAAAACTTGTCCCCATAAGAAACAAGAAAAGCATCAAAAAAATACCTGAGCTGCAGGGCTTTCATTGAGAAGCCTAAATGCTTTGAGAGCATTATTGGGCAGTGAACCTGCTGTTTTTTCGCTGGTAATACAGGCTTTAGTCTCCGAGTAATCTGGTTTTGACAGGAGCGAGAAGGGGTATTGATGACCAGGTACTAACAAATCCCCACATTCAGTAGAATGAGGTGAGGTCAGATATGCCCTGAAAATTAAGCAAGGCAGCAGAGGACAGAGAAATTCAACCAAACATGATCCAATGTCTAGGAAAAACCAGAGATAATGTCAATAAATAAAATCCATAAGAGGGCATTAATCATGCTTTCCAGACCACAACCACAAGGTTTATCATTTTTGTTCATTTTTCTCATTGGAATGTTCATGATATATATCCTTAGGAAATCAAGCAACTGCAGAGAAACATGTTCAGAAAATACAGCTACTTTTTGTTCACTACGGATACCGGAATGAAAGACTAGGAGCACTCACAAAATACAACTCAAAACCTAGGAGCTCTATCCACCACCCAGAATCAATATCTGTCGGTAAAATTGACCCAACATGCCCACACAATTAGAAGAAACAATCTGATACAATCAGATTGATCATCAGATTTTGAGTCGACTGCCATAAGCAGCCTCCCAGCCAGTCACTAGAATTTATAAAACCACCCGGAGCCAACATAAGCAGTCGTTATATTCTAGTGCCAAACCTATCAACTCCAAACCACCATTAGTTGAAGAAAACTTTAGCTGTTCAGTGTAGTCTACCAAGCAAATAATCATACTCCATATGATATACCATCTCAAACTCTAAAAACCCCACCCCTCGTTCCATCATCCGTGGCAATAATTTATGAGGTTTGAAAGCACTAAACTTCAAGAGACAAGACAGCCCCATCATCAGATGCATAAAAGCCTCAGTTAGGAAAAACACTGTTTATACACACTCCAGGAAAACTTAAACTGCTGGCTTAGATCATTTCAACTTAATCAGTTCACAGCAATCCAACCGAGACATTGCTTTGGTTCAGGTCCAACAAGACAAGCAAAAATTAGTTCTATTATGCTGGAGCTACCTAGATTCTTAAATCAAACGAACTACTCCCTCTATCCGATTTCCATGGGAGACCGTGTCAGTTTGACCTTAAAAAACAAACTACTTCCCGAATAATCTTTTAAATTTTTTCACCGCAATCAACATTTTTGAATTGTGCAAAAAGTTAGAAAATTTATTTTCAAAAGCACCTTTTTTTACACCTGAGATCCTTTGTACCGCAAAATTGAAGTACCCCGAGATGTTTTGGGTCGTGAGATTGTGTGTGTTTTTTTTATGTTTCGAAATTTTTATGCAATCCAATGACCGGAAATACACCGGTACAGAGAATTCCGGAACAAAGGATTTGATTCCCTTTCCTTACTACTCCTATATAAAAATGAGGCAAACAAAACAAGACAGGGAGCTTGCAAAGATCTTCAGCAATACGTGCTTGTCACGAAAAGGTATTAAAGTAACGCACACACAAGCATACAATCAAATTCTACAGTAAAAGTACAAACTTTAAAGAAAATCAAGAAACTTCGAGAAGAAGAGTATTATACTTCTCGAGCGCGTCTTTCAGTTCTTCAGTGGCCTCTTTGGCCTCCTGAAGCGTCGGCGCGCCGCCAAACACGAGCCTTGGCATCGGCTCGCCGTAGGACTTCAAGTCATCCTCGGCGCCGCCGGCGAACTCCCAGTCGTCGAGCTCCCAACACGGCCTCTGCACCGCCGCCGCCGCGTCGATCGCGTTGTTCGTCTCAAGTGACGCCGTCAAGACGCCGCCGCCCGACTTCACCTCCTCGGAAGACGAAGACGAAGACGAGACGATCGCCGACGCCGGCCTCGCGCCCTCTCCGGCGCCGCGACGGGCGCCGCTCGCGACTCGGATTCCGGCGACCTTCGCCGCCGCTCGCATGGCTCCCCCGCCTCCCATGGCTCTTTGGCGATTGGATTGGGGCTTCGAAACCCTAGACTGGAATATCTGTATCTGTAGATAGCGTCGAATCGCCGTCGATCGATATATATGTTGCGTGGTACTCTATTAGAGAGAGAGAGAGAGAGAGAGACGCGTGGTTGAATTTGAAGCGAAACCTTAAAGGGTAAGGTTCTGTTTATGGATAAATTACACATTTGGTGGTACCCATAGTAGGGGAGATTTTTCCTTGTTCGGGCCCCATGGTATCAGTTTTATCAATTTAGACCCTTGTATCTTCGTTTATGATTCAATTTCGCCTCTATTAACTTCCATTCATTTTTCAAGCAGAAGTAGATACACTTGAAAATTAAGTAGCAAATTCAAGTTCTAAACACAACGTGTGGGTTTGTGTATCATGGGAAAACAAAGGAAAAATATTAACTTCCCTTATTTACCTTAATTGAACATTAAAGAAAAGGGGAAAAAGTTAAAAAGAGAACAACAACTGTATATTTCTTGTACGAGTACATTTCTTGAATTCGTTACGCTTTCTCCTCTAATCTTCTTTCTTTTCTTGTTTCTTTCTTAAACCAATATTGAAATTGATCAGTGCAGAGAAATAAACTAAAGTAACATTAAACAAATATGAATCATAGGCGATTTTTTTTTAAGACGGTAAAATGTCTAAAATAATAGTACCATTAACCATGCTAGATGCACTCATGTTTTGTCATTATAGAGGACATATGGATGACATAATCTTAGAAAATAAATTGTACTGTATAACGTTTTGAATTAATGAATTGAAAATCATATGGATCCAAGTAATATACTTCCAAAACTACGTGGACTGAGGGCGTAGTTTATCCAATGCATTATTGACCCCCCAAAAAAAAAAAAAAAGTGGATCATAACGTCATCGTATCGGTGCATTAATGTTCCCGATCAGACGGAGAGATCATAGATTTTGTGTCGGATATAACCTTTTCTGTTTGAACATTTTAGTTCGGATAAAATTTAGGTTACGAAAAAGAGATTAAATTCTCGCCACCATATATGGAAAATCCCAAATTTCTACCGCCTCCATTTGTCATTTGTGGACTCCACCATGAATGTAATGCTGTAATCTGAACCGTTTATGTTGTACTACGCGCAGAATAGTATATCCAGACAAAAAATCAACTTAAATAAACATCAATAGGTATATCAAAATTTAAATTTTGATTTGTAAGATGGACGGTTTATTTTTATTTTTTAAAGTTCAACTGTCCATCATAACCTTCTATTTTATAAATCAATATTCACTTCTTGGTAAATCTATCGATGTTTGATTTTTTGTGTAGGCATACTAGTCTGCTAATCCTACTAGATAAACGGTTCCGATGACTACAATGAACGCAGCACGGTAGAATCCACAATAGGCGTTGGTTGTTCGTTTTGGATTTTAGATTTTGAGTGGAGAGAGATAGAGGGAGAAATAAGAGTAATGATTGATAGAAAATTTATTGAAAACCGTGCACAGTGAGAGAATCCAAAATCCCAAACCGAACAAGCTCGCTCACCTATGGTTGTAAGAATTTATTTACGACGACAAAATATTGGGGCTTCACCTGATTTTTAAGTTGGGAAAATGACGGCCTAGGACGTGTTTTGATAATTAATACCCGCCAAGGACATGCTAAGAACATTCGTTAATGCTGAAAATGTTCTTGACGGATATTAATTATCAAAACACGTCATTGGCCGTCATTTTCCCTTTTAAGTTTCAGTTACTAAACGTAGGAAGTAAGCCTGCCAAAAATGGAAAACCCAATACTATTTACTAAACGGGCCGTAGTCCAAAGATTGAAAGATCAACACTCTGGTAGAGGCACCCACCAGTCTGAGTATTGTTGAAGCAAATTTTTGATAACTCGATTGTCCGGGTCAGCTTACGCACACCTTAATTATGGGACTCAATTATGGGACTCAATATATTGTTGACGCAAATTTACAGAGAATCATATGACCCATCCCTTTTTTCCATCGGATATAATCCTCCTGTTGAATAAATAAAATCCTAGATAAGATAGTTTTTTATCTCTCTTATAGTGCCAGATAATGTTAGGATTATATAACCCCATCTTTTTTTGGGGGGTAAATTATAACCCCATCTCATAGTCGTGTTCAGGTCCGAACTTCCTATTTCCCGATCGAATTTCGATGATCCAAGCCACTCAATGTGATCAGAACGTGATTTTAAGGGTACCTACGCGAAATCAGCAAAAAAAAATGTCCGGAAAGGGCTTGATCCGAGCAGTTTTTTATTAAACGGTTCAGTAAAAAATTGCTCAGATCAAGCTCTTCCCAGTCATTGTTTTTGCTGATTTCTCCCGAGTACCCTTAAAATCACGTTCTGAACACATTGAGCGGTTTGGATCATCACAAATCAATCGAAAAATGGAAGGTGCAAACCGAAATCAGGTTAGGACGTCATGACCTAATCCGGACTACCCCATCTTATCTCTTTTGATAAGGAACAAGATAACCATTATCTCTTTTATATACGAGATGATTTTCTTGAACTCATCGGTAAACTAGAATTTATTCGAAATATACATGATCTGTCATCCGTTTTACACTCATGGTGCTACGTACTGTTTCCCTGACATTTTCGCGTAACGCCAGGGCCATGGGTCGAAGGAGAAAGAAAAGGACTGCACTTCCGGAATGAGGACAACGCCGCTGACCCAAAACCTGTTCAAGCTTGGAACCCGTACCATTAGATGCTCTGATGAGTATAAATGACGCGGAATAATTCACAAAGAGACTAGTTAGCGTATTAGTTCGAATGAGATAAACAACTCGTTGCAACGAGCAAATCTTGCACGCAAGAAAGAAATAGAGAATCTCTGTAATATTATTGATAAAAAGCTTTAAAAGATGAATAATTGAATACGTTACAGCACTTTTTATGAGACCCTAACTCTAAAAATCCTACTGTAAAAAAAAATTATAAATCATGCCAAAATAAGCAGCATTAAATAAAAGATATTTTCTAATTAATTAAAATAAAATCTTATTTTTTGTAGACCAAGAATCCTAATAAAGGTAGAAATTAAAATCAAACCGAATACGAAAAGATAATAATTCTAATCTAGATGAAAATATTCTTAGTCAAAATCTTATTTTAAAACAATAAAAATAAAATACAAAAATCCTCCAATCTTATCTTACAGTCTCATTTTCTTCAACAAAACTCGTCATCGAGTTCTCATTAGAAATTTGTCATCAGCCATTCCAAAGAAATAAATATTTGAAATATTTCAACCTCTTGCTTGACTTCCAAAAATCATTTAAAGAAAATATTCATGAAATGATCTTTTCTCTTCATACTTCAACTTGTTGACAAAATGTACTAGACAAATGTTCGAAACCCAATCAAATTGTTGCACTCCAAAAAAATTGACAAAATTAGTATCATTAATTCTGCTTTGCCCGCAATCGTGGTTTGAATCCTTTCCATGGATGTATGCTTCGACATGATTGTTGGCTGAATCTTTTGAATCTATTTTTTCGGACACCAATTTACTTTCGCCAATGTCGCTAACCAAAATCTCCTCATTGACACTAATATTAGTATCAACCACCTCCAATAGGCAATTATTTTTGTCATTAACAACTTGATCACGAACATCGATATCAATTTTTTTATTATCAACTTCAATTATTGTTTCCTCTTTTTCGTTAATACCATGGTCAAATTTCTCTTTACCGTTAGCTTCAATGTGCCCACAATGATTGCATTTAACATCGACCTCCACTGATTCTTCGATGTTGGGTTCAACAAATATCACATTCTCTAGTTTAACTCGATCTCCTTCCTCTTCGGCAATCTCATATCCATCAATACAATTAAGAAGAGTCGAACTTGAAGTTGAAAGAGCATGGCTAAATTGTTGACTTTCAGAAATTGCTTGGTATTTACTCAAATAACTTGTAACTCTTTGTGAAAAATATTACAAATCAAAAGTACCTTGGAAGGAATGTTTTGAATCAAGTTTCCTTCGATACTCTTGATACAACATTTGTCCATGATTTGTCTGAAGAAATCTTTCACTCATCATGGGCCATGTCCTAATGGGTTGTTTATATTGTTGCAGTCTATCGGACTGCAATCGTTTCCACCACGTAGAAACATAGCCATATAATTTACGAGCCGCATATTTGACCTCATTCTCTTCAGGAATATCCGTGTAGAACTCAAAGAATTTATATACTTTACGAAACAAATAAATAAAATTCTCAAGATGGCAATACCCATGAAAAGTAGGAATTATTGGTTCTACCTGAAAAGTTGAAAAGTCGTTATCTGTGCGATAAAATCCTCCAGACCTTGAATGTCGCTTCTTCGACTAATATCCATAATAAGGTAACTCGTCTTCATATTCATCCTAACTATCAAGTTGATAATAAGAATATCCTCCAGAGACGTTTTGATTAATAGGTTGGCTGCGGGCAAATCCCTCAACGCGATTCCTATCAACTTTGTGTTTAACAGATTGACCATGGGCAAATCTCTTGGTGCGAGTTCTGTTAAATTCTTCCCCACGACCAACGTCAATGGGTGTGTCTGCAACAGTGTTTGGTGCCATCGAACCAGAAAAAACGTGGCTCTGATACCACTTGACGCAGCGGAATTCACAAAGAGACTAGTTAGCGTACTAGTCCAAACAAGATAAACAACTCGTCGCAACGAGCAAATCTTGCGCACAAGAAAGAAAGAGATAATCTCTGCAATATTATTGATAAAAAACTTTAAAATATGAATAATTGAATAGGTTACAACATTTTTTATAAGACCCTAATCCTAAAAATCCTACTGTAAAAGAAATTATAAATCATGCCAAAACAAGCGGCATTAAATAAAAGATATTTTCTAATTAATTAAAATAAAATCATAATTCTTGTAGATCAAAAATCCTAATAAAGGTAGAAATCAAAATCAAATCAAATACGGAAAGCTCAAAATTTTAACCTATATAAAAATATTCCTAGTCAAAATCATGACAAGCCACAACGCATAAAAGAAGCCACAAATTTGAGGGTTAAAATCACAAACAGTGACCCCATATTAGTTAAGTGTCATTCTCATTTTCTAAAAGCCAACCCATTATTAAAAATAATATTTAGATCTTGACATTTCACAGTGTAAGATAATAGTCACATAACCTTTCAAAAAATAATTTGCTCGCGCTTTCAGTTTTAGTTCTCGGAAATTTTAATAGTTTGGGATACTTTTTATCGGATATGTTCACATTCGCCCTCCCACTCACACAACCGCACACCCATTATGTGACTATATAAGACTCCCAACACACATGGAATGCCAAAGCAAACTTCCAACGGTGGATTCCCAGTTTGAAAAAATCTTCACAGAGAGAATATACCATCATTAATGGGCCCCCTTCCAACTTTAGGTTTGCATGCATATTCATTACAATAGGTTAAATAAGCTTTAAAACGACACCTTTTTAAATGGGAAGCCTTCATTGTCAAACCAGTCCTACACAACTTGTAATTCTTTTTTTTTTTAATCGGCAAAATTAAATTTTATTAACAATAAAGCTTTCAGCAGAGACATTTTGCAGAGAACCACGCAGAGACAAACGCATTTGGTCCCATTTCGGGTCCCAAAAAAATCTAGAAAAATAACTTCGCCCCTACGAATCCAAAAGTAATACTTATCGATATCCGCAAGAGCTGATTTTTTACAAGGCCCCATAAAATAATATTTAAAAATTTATGAATATTTTTCTAGATTTTTTTGGGACCCGAAATAGGGCCAAATGCGTTTGTCTCTGCGTGGTTCTCTGCGGATAGCAGAGCTGATTAAAGCAATATTAAAGTTGTTAGGGGAAAGGGATTCTAACCAGAAGGATGTACCATAACATTTTAGCGTGTTTCGTAACTTTTGTTCTAGAATTCATAACTTTTCAGCAATACGATTCGTAACATTTTCATTATGATTCATAACATTTTTGTGTATCTCGTAACCTTTATACGATTCGTAACTTTTTAACAATACGATTCGTAACGTTTTCTCTATAATTCATAACATTTTGGAGGGTGCATATGATACACACCCAAAAAAGGGGTGTGTATTGTAGTCTTTCCAAAAAAGATATAGAGTAAATAATGATGCAGAATAGTAAACCATGAGGATTTCTTTCATAAATTAAACGTTTGTCGGCTAACAAATATCAACTTTGGGCGGTCTTGACTTGAGACTTAGGTGTTTGCTCCATCTTAAAGTTCCAGGTTCGATTCTCTTTGTTAACAACTCTTTAGGCCACCTCACCCTCATACGTAAGCGTGTGAAACAGTTATGGAAGAGGCGCATGGATTAGTCCGAGGTGCGCGCAAACTGACCCGAAACACCCTGTATTAAAGAAAAAAAACATCAATTTTGCCCTAAAATTGCCGCCCTCTAAAAAGGATTTCCTATATCTAAGCTTTAAAACTAAGAGAATTGACCCAAATTGGATGGGTTGGCAATTTTTGGCCGATTTTTCCAATTGAGCCCCTCAATTGGCCAGCCTCCCCTTATAACTCCAAGGGTAATTTCGTCTTTCAGCTGTTTTGCAATGTGGGACACGTGGTGCCTTAGAAAAGTGAGAATAGCTGGGTTTCAGAATTATCCATCTTCTCGAGAGTGCACCGCGCTGGGAAAACGTGAAATAACCCTCCTCCAAGCTGTCACAGATCCATAAGAATCACGAAGATTTCTCCCTTTGATTTTACCGATTGCCCTTCCGGTCCTTAGCCGCGTGTTCTAGATTCCAATCCCTTCTACAGCTTTCCTTCAGAGAGAGAGAGAGAGAGAGAGAGAGGGGGGGCGATTTGTACGTTTCCTCCATAGTCGTCGCCCCTTGCCCTTTTGCTACAGTGTCGCGGGACGTGAGAGCAACTGTATCTCTCCACTTTCAAAGATATTGCGTCGCGGCCCCAGGCCAAGATCATCTCATCACCGTAAAAAATCGTGGTTTTCACTGGGTAAGTTCATCTGGGGTGTGAATGGATGTATCAATTCCTGGGTTTTGATTTGTAGTGTTAATCGGTTCACCAAGTAAGTTTTTTGTTTCTTTGATTCAAGGTAATTTTTTCCGTTCGTTTTGCTTGATTTTTTGTGGAATGGGTTGTGATTGGGGTGGTTTTGTGTATTCCCAGTGGTTCGAGCCTTTCTCGCCCTCTCTTCGACCGAAGCTCTATTCTGATTTGCATCACCGGGATCAGGGATTCAAGCAGTCGGAAGGTAATTTTTTCTACTGTTTGTATATTTTTCCCTCCTGATTTGGCTACGTTCAGGTTGTTATTTAGGTAAGTTTTATGTTTTCGGTGGGCTTGTGAAGGAGAAGTTAAAATCACAAAAGGGATTATATATTGTGAGTGATTTTCG
>JAOTQK010000019.1:2140701-2155255 GCA_025642025.1 Rhododendron ferrugineum
AAACCCAAATTAACTAAAATTTCTGCATGCAAGATGATTCACAAATTGTCTTCAGACACCTTCTGATTTTGTTAGGCATGTTTAGGTACTATTTGATATGACCACATGTGGTTTTGTATTTGAATTTCGTTCTGTTCCTTTAAATTTCCTTCTGCATTTGACTGACTGTACTGTTGCTGGGAAGAGACCGGATTGTTAGACAGACAGGTATTTGACCTGCCTTGGCTCTTCTCTCCACTGTGAAATATTCTTGATCCCTATGCCTTCTATGATCTATGGTAGCAAACTTTACCATAATTTTTTTCCTGAAGATGTTCTTCTTTTAAATGCAGATCTTAAAGGAGGACAAGGATAAACGAGATGCTGAATTTAATGAGCGGTTCAAGCATCATGAGTGCTAAAATATATTTCTTTCTATCTTTTTTTTCTTTCTTCCCAAAAGATCAGGGGTGGACGAGGGGAGTCAGGGGACATGCCATCCGGTTTTTCGGATTATAAAAGAAATATCTCAATGCCTTTCATTTAAACACCACAGGAGAATTCAATCAAGCCTTTGATCTATATCTAAGGCTTAAAACTAAGAAAATTGGATCAAATTGGATGGGTCGGCACAATTTCTCCAGATTTTCCAATTGTACCCCTCAATTGAGGAGCCACTGGTTTTGGCACCGAGGGTAATTTCGTCCATTCGCGTCATGCGAAGGACTTGGCCCAGATGAAGCCACGCCTCCTCTTTTGCCTTTACCTGTCCTTCGTCTGATTTGGAGCAGATAGAAGAGAGAGAGAGAGAGGAGACAGTGTTCGACGGAAGAAGGAGAAGCCTAGGCGACGGATGGTGAGGAGACAGTGCTTAGATCGGCGGCTCTAGCCTGTGCTTCTAAGGTTTGGCTTGATTTTTGTGATTTTTTCGATTTGTTTTCTTGACTGTGATTTGGGGGTTTGTCCGTTTCACTGTTGCACTTGCGAAATGGCGTTTCGTGCGGTTTATTGGTGAACAATCAAAGGTTCCGGTGGTGAAATTAGCGGTTGTTGGTCGTTTCGTCAGGTTCAGTTCTTGTTTCTTAGATTTCTCTTTTCTATGTCGATTTATGGACGTGTTGTGCGTTTCAGGTTGCTTTATTTCGTTGATTTGTTCTTTCCTTAGATCGACGGCTCCTGCATGTTCTTCTAATCAATTGCTTACGGAATGTGCTCCCATTTCTAGAACCCAAATGTAGGAAAACTCGTTTAGGGCTCGTTCGGTATGCTATCTTATAAACCAAATAAGCTAATAAAACGGTATACCAAGCAAGGCCTAAGTGATCGTGAAATTATACAATAATCCGAGTCGACTCTTAAAACTCGCAAGTAAACGACTTCGGCCAACGAAATCAGTCTTCTTGAAAGCATGAATGGGCCTTCAATAGTTACTCCTAAAAAGCCCATAACCCAGTCAACCGGCTATCAAAGTGGAAGTCGAGTCAGACAGTGCACGTGGTTTATCCTCTTCACCGTCCAAAAGCTTGTCAAACCTCTGTGATTGGCTCTCATCGGCGTTTCCGCGTCAGCATGTCCATTTTCCATGGCCCACACAACTTCAAATGGCTCTTACATGTCCCACCGTTCCCCACTCAGACATGATCGTAAGCGTTTGGCAACCCAATAAATGCTAGGTGCACAACAATCCGTCACAACCCAATCACACCGGCCTATGAGGGCACTGCATGATTGGTAATGAGAGAAAAAATCACTTTGAAGTTATTTTGCAACCACCAATCATGTCGTGCCACGTAAGTGGTTGTGGTTGAGTTGTGGCTGGTAATTGTATATGGTTGAGCGAAAAATATCTTTTAGAGTGACTTTAGCAGTTCATGTTTCAATTGTGATGGTAAACTACATCTTTGAGATTGACTTTTTGTTTTGATTTCCTGTTTTGGTTCTTATGTGTGGGCTCTCCAATTTGTACAAAAATAGAGGGACTGTTTTTACTTCGCATTTAGAAATAGTGGGATGAATAACAAATATGAACTTTCTATGGTAGTGGAAGACTGATTTTTTGGAGTATATTCAAAAGATGGTTAATATCAGTGCATTACTGATCACATAGGATTTTCGAATGAATTTGATTTTGACTCCTCTGTTACTGGTGGAGAGGGAAAAATAATTATCATAACTCTTAAAAATCCAAGTCTGCTATGTGAATTACGATTGCAAGGCTTATAATTACAGAAAATAAAAAAAGATGAATCAAAGATTTTTTAAAATGGGGAGTGAATTCCGTCAGATGTTTGTAGACAAGAGGAGGGCAGGGAGTTAATCGGTTTCAGACAGAGTAAGGTGATCGAGTATTTGTACAGTTGTGTTGTCGAGTCAGAGCGGTGCCACGAGGTTAGATTCATTTATTTTAACGCTTACGCTATTTTACCCTGTCCAGTTTGTGTAGAAGATTTTTGGGATGTAGAAATTTTTTAAGAATGATGTTGCACATGGAGCAAAGTTGTGAGGACTAGAAATCACACATCCAAGTTGTAAAAATTTGTATTGATAAAATACTTGAAACTCTATTTTATCCTGCTTTCACCTGTTTTCATTATTAAGTATGCGTAGTACATGGTTGTGCGACCATTTATCTTGATAATGCTGTTTGCCTTATCAAAGGCAAAACTTATTTGGCTGATGTCACAAATTGGCAATCCAAAAAATTTGCCATGATAGTGAATCCTATTTTCATAAGAATCTATCATTGTGCCCAAGTAAGTAACAATATGTTTTTGTTTGTAAGCACGTATAGCTTGGTAATTTTATGGTGCTTGATTTCATTTTTTGGATTTTCTCAGGACTTTAGAGTAATGACTTTATTATATCGATAGTTTTTAGTTTTGTTTTTGTCTTCCTCCTCGATGCTCTGATAGGAGAATATCTAACTTGATAGACCAAACAAATTAAAATACTATGAAAACCATGTACCTTTTCCTTTTCTAAATGCAATTTCCCTCTTAACCTTGGATGATTGCTTCGCTCTTAGGTTTGTTTTCCATTAGAGTATTACGATAATTTTAGTGTTATCTAATCTGTTAATAAAAGAACGTTGAAT
Organism: Rhododendron ferrugineum; assembly: GCA_025642025.1. Taxonomy (NCBI): domain Eukaryota; kingdom Viridiplantae; phylum Streptophyta; class Magnoliopsida; order Ericales; family Ericaceae; genus Rhododendron; species Rhododendron ferrugineum. Next base: position 2,143,775 of record JAOTQK010000019.1, read on the forward strand.
GGGTGGTGATATTTGTTTTCGCTCTTGGAAAATAAACAGATATTATTTTTCCCCTTCTCAGAAGCAAGTATTGTGGGCTTTATACCATTTAATCCAAGATATGGCTTTCGAGCATGTGGGATTTGTGCGGCTGATCGTAAACAAGCAGTAATCAGACAGCGACGGTACTGACCGACGGCATTGAGGACGACAACAACGCAATTCTTGCATCAAAGGTAATTTGTTCTGGGTTTTGTGGACTCAATTTTTGGTAGTTTTCGGTATAAGACGAGAGGAGCTGAAATCTAGATTAAAAAGAGAAGTTTTGCTGCATTTCTCTATTTTAGCATTTTATATTTCTTTTGTTTTTCCCTTTTCTGTTTAAACGTTCTCTGTATTCTTTTCCCAACTTTACCAATCTCATCTAATATATGTGTTTTGATTGTAAGGATTGCTACTATGGTAATTCAGTCTCCATTTGTCCGCTGGACCATTGAGAACCGTTTAACCCGTATGCATGGTGTACGGCCCGTGTACTACCTTCTTACTACTGAGAGTGAAAAAGTCGCTGCTGCAATATCATATTGACAAGAAATTGACAATGAAATATATAGACCATGTCATAATTTCATTCATAAGTATGGTCGACGCTTGGGACTGGATCATAATTTGCACTAGACTTCAGAAGATGCTCTGGGAGTTTGGTTAGATGCTGTTGTGCACAATTCATTTGTACACAACAGTACTTTAGGTATTTTATTCGCTATCTTTGCCTCTTAAAATCTACATGCACTAAGTTTATGTTACTTCATTTTTTAGAAAAATCAATAACACATGCCTAAATATCATTATATGAGTCATTAGAAATTTGCATTCACACATGTTTTTCTTGTTAGGTGTGGGTTGCAGCTGGTATTTGGTACCTATTACGGATCATCACTTGACTGGTTTACTGGTTTGATGCTATAACTTACAATTTTATGTTTAGTAGTTGAATAGACATTGGTTTACAAAATTATGCCTTAAATCTCTGTTCTATTATATTTATTATGTAGCCAATGCCACAAGGATGTGCACACTATGTCCAAGGACACAATAGAACAATTTGGGTGGTGTCAAGGCATGGATCAAAATCATGGCCAATTTTGATTTCCTGTTTTGGTTCTTATGTGTGGGCTCTCCAATTTGTACAAAAATAGACGGACTGTTTTTACGTCACATGCACCTCAATGCAGTTCAGATTTGATATAACTATCAAGGTTTTGGTGTCCTAGACTAGATTGGCGATCCCATTTCCAGAAAAATCAAATGAGTGCTATCTTGCTGTTACTTACTTGTGGTTTCGATCACGTCATAATCATTTTAGAAGTCCAAGGGCAGTACCAATCCTGGAAGATGGATAACACAGACACTAATATAGCCTTTCTAAGGGACTGCTCAAACGCTTTGGCAATGCAAGTAATGAGACTAGATATGGTTCCACCTATAGACAGTGCAACCCATGTTTGGCCAGCTCAAGCAGACAATTGGAAATTTGCTTCTTGATTTCCTGAGACCTGGGGATACATGCCTAATTAGTTCTTAAGTCTTCTTTGGGAACTTCTGCTTGTAAATATAAGCCAAGAGGGAAAAAAATAACATGCTCAGAGAGTTCACATAACAGCTACATCTATTCAATTGATGACCGGTCATTCTTCAACACTCCCAATCATCTAAATCCACAATGCAGGACCTTCAGTGGATTTTGAGGTCAGTGTTTGCACATTGTATATTTGATGTATAGTTGATCAAGCCTAAAGGTGCACATGGATATGCTAAGATCATTTAAATCCATACATTGTGGATTCAGCAGTCCTTAAGTGTGTCATTTAATGTTTGAAGTTATAGTTCTTGATTTACCTTTGATCTGGACTGCCTCTATGGTACTACCCTCTTGCGATTTACGCTGTTAAAATTGTGAATATCATGTGATTTTTTACTTTCGAGCAGCAATTATACCTGTGTTGGTTTTACTTATACTATCACACTTCGCCTCTAATTAATTTATCATATCCAACTAATACATATTCATTTCATACTTCACTTCATTAATTGTTGCATTCCAGGATCAAATTCAACGAAGAGATCACAGATGAAATTGGATCCATCACAGCAACAATATTTGCAGAAAAAGCTAAAGAGCTTTACAACATCACTCCAACAGAAATGTTCAACAATACAGGCAATGTATGTCACAACACTTTCTCCTCATTACAAAACTATGCTTAAATTAGATACAATACAAGCAACTAATATAAACCACTATGCAGGGTAATCTACCAATCGAGATAATTGAGAAGCTCTCTGCTCCCAAAGAATGCACTATCATCCTAAGAGCTTACATGTACACCTATGGAGCAATTAGCCAATGTGTGTTCAACGTCCATGCCACCTTCAATTCAGTAGCTGATCAACAAGCACCTCAAGAACCACCAAGCCAACTTCTGGGACCAAACACCCCAAAAAAACGAGGAACAAAAGCAACCTCTTCAATGCAATCACCAATAAATGAGGACAACATGGAAGAAGATCAAGATATTCAACCTCTCAAGACCAAGCACAAGAAAGAATAGCCTCCGAATGAATTCTCTTTTGCAATCTTGTAACATAATAGACATTGTAGCAAATCTTTTGGTGTGCATGATTTGCAACGATGTCTATTATCCTAGCTTCACTTATGCCCTTTTGAAAACTTGAAATATCCCTGCAATGTAACTAGCAAAACCATATCTTTAACACATATGTAAATATATATAGACTGCATGGACAAATTCTCCTCCTCACCCTCCAAATCCAAAAATATCAGGCACGAAATACCTCGTGCAAGCACGAGCCAGTCACCTAGTCCTATATGCTACAAGGATTTCCGATTTTGACACCCACCAATCTTCCACAATTGAGAGTTGAAGCTTAAGGGACCTTTTCGAATTGCTTGCAATTGGCTATGTCAACTAGGCCGTTTTGTCGTGTCTCGATGACCCACCGTGTGTTTGTCTCCAGTGGTCCGTGACCATTAGTTCCGTTATCCTCCGCTCTTCGTTTACTTGGCTCTCACCCGATGTCGTGGGCTAGGACTAGGGGAGAAACCATTGAAGATGAAATACTATTCCGTTCAGTTGTCGAGAAAGTTGTGTGGGAAATTGGTTTCCAGAAAAAGTGAAGTGAAGTGAAGTAAAAGAAAAAGAAAATTATTTTTCTGTGAGTGTTCATTTGACAAAAAAAATTTGTAAGAAAAATTAAGATTTAGTTGTTCATTTGTCAGGAAAAAGAAACTTTCGGAAAAATTTTGTGAGTGTTCACTCATTTTCCTTTTCCCGCAATGCAAAATCCTGTGTTTTTTGCAAAATCACTTTTGCAGGAAAGTAATTCTTGCAGGAAAACTTAAATTGGTAAGTCTTAGAATTTTCCTGCCAACTGAACACTAGGAAAGTTATGGGAAAATTGATTTTTCCATACTTTCTTGTTCTTTCCTGGCAACTGAACGGGGCATTGCATATTCTGAAGTCTGAATCTTATCACAATGTTAGTTCAGATGAATTTTACAAGTTTTCTTGAATTACTAATACATTGGCCTTGTTGAATAAGCGATCGAAGCACTATTTCCAATCGAGTTCCCATTAGTAGCCGCATAATTTGGTATACTTCCTTTCACAATAAATATATACAGTTTTCATCTAAAATATATCCTATTCAATCGTGTGACTTTAAGCAATTTATTTTCTGGAACGGAACAATCCATTGAGTCTGCAAAAAAGTACTCCTATAACGTCAACTCAAATGAAGAACCAAATGAATGAGAGGTTACTGGGTGTTGTCGGAGCAAATACTTCGCACCAATCACAACTCATCACATGTCATTTTGTATCGGAATATATACCAATACAAAAGGCACGAATCCCGCAGTATTTATCAATCGCAACGCATGTGGAACATCACATGTCCTGCCTGGCTACCGAGCATAGAATGAAACAATTTCTCCAAATGAAGGAAGTAGATTCCAATTGCACTCAGGTCTTGTGCTTCCTGTTACTTGACTTGGGTCAAGCATGCTGCACCCAGTTCCTACTACTATTAAAAAGGCACCAGCAGAAAAAAGACATGAGTAGTTCTAGGACCACACCCACTTTACACACCCACACACATAAGTGTGTGGGCTCCACACACACTAGACACTCTAGTGTGTGTGGAGCCCATACAATTGTGTGTATGAATGTGTATTTGGGTGTGTAAAGTGGGTGTGGTTATAGAATTATTGAAAAGACATATAAATCCATTGGCAGAGGGACAAATTTTACTAGTGGCAGTGTCCATCAATCACCCCCATCAGCAAGAGCCACGTGTGGACACAATCATGAAAGTGGCCCACGTGATATAGTGTACTGCTGTTGATTTCAACTCCTAAAATCATACTCTCATTTGTTTGGCCTAGCTAGATTTGACGTGAAATTAATCCAAATAATCATTTTGTTGAAGAAGATAAATAGCACTCCTGAAGGCCTCGGAATTTCTTTTAGAGCATCCGCATCAGCCTCACTAAATTTTAGACCAAATTAATTTTTAAAAATCATTTTGTTACTTTTGTTAGTCGCTTTTTCAAAATTACACAAAATCAGGCTATTTACTCTCAAACTCACCCAATTAAATATTTAAGTCTCACTCTCTTCCCCCTTTGGTTTTAAACTTCCAGAAACCAAAATCACTTCCTCGCCTGTGGCCTTCAAAAAGCGACCTTCTCACATCTCTCTCTGGACCTTCATCCAACCTATTGAATCCATCTCTTCCCCTTCCAGTTTGATTTCAAGCGGCTATTGAAGCTCTCTCCCTCTCTCTCATCAGACGCCTACATACATATATACGAATCAGGCTCTACCAAAAGTACTAATTAAATAAGTAGTAGTTAGTGAACAGTAACCAGGCAAAGAAAACGAGTAACTGTAGCAATTTTTAAAAAATTTCAAAGTAATGAGGGAGGAAGAGAGCCTGATAAAGGGGTGTTTTGTGGTATTTTTTCTGGTTTTACTAGTTAGTTTAGTTTAAAGAGACAAGTAGTGAGCCTGAGGTGGATGCTCTTAAGTACTTATTTTTAAGAAGGTAATTTCAAGTTCAAAAATAATATGATTAAGCAAATAACTTTTCTATCAATATGAATATTGTTTGATAGATCTCATTGAGATTTTTTGAACGGTACAAAAATAATCAAAAAATTATTTTTCATTTACATTATTTTTGAGTTTGAAAATATGAAATAAGTACTTATTTTTTAAGAAAGTGTTGTGGAATGGTTAATTCTAAAGTAGTAGTAAAATTGTATTACAAGAGGAAATCATCAATAATCCTTGATCACGATTCAAGTTATTCCATTTTCTACGATTAAATGTTTTAACTGTTTTTTTTTATTACAATGTTTTTACTGTTTGTTCATACAGTTATGTTTATTGAATCAGTCCCACTATTAGTACTGACCAAGTTAGGACAGACGACATACATACGTCGCGTGGAGTTCACCGTGGGTTCCAACACAAATGATTCGATCCATTGATAAATTTGAAAATATTTTTTCAAGTGACCTCTGTAAAAAATTAGCTCAATTGAATATGCATAAGTTAGGGATAACTTTTCATTCATAAATTAGGGATAACTAGCTCAACTTTTCTTCTATCTTTTCATTCATAAATTAGGGATAACTTCTGAATGAAAAGACCCTAGTTTTTGAATGAAAAATTAGGAAATTGGATCAGGTCACTATGCATATTCAATTGAGTTGACTTTTTTTTGGATTGGATCATTGCGTGAGACTCATAGTGGACCTCATGTGGCATATGTACTTTGTATGTATCCCACTTGGTCGGTACTCAGTAGCGGAGCCACGGGCCCCACTGCAATTTTTTTAGTTTTTTTTTTCAGTTGGTAGGTAGTTTAAGTTTTACATTAATCAAATAATATTGTTTTTATAATATAGTTGAGCCAACTAACTAATATAATTACGTGCATATTTTAGAAATTTTGACAATAACTAAAAATAGGCTGAACATTATGTATTTTATATAGAATCCATACTAGGTCTCACTTCAATAGTCAAAGTTATTTTTTAACCTTTTAATCGTTTATTAAAAATATACTATCTCAACTAGACATTCCTAAGTGCTTAATCAAATCATAAAACTTTTTGTTGCAAGACCACATCATTCGATAAAATACTTATAAAACATGAGAATGGACTATTGTACATTTTTCTTATGGAATGTTCTACAATGCTAGACTTGTGTGGAGAGTTCTGAAATATTTTAGAGGTGTGAGAAAGGAAATATATTTTTTTAAGAGGATTCTAAAAGGAGAGTGTGGGTTGTTAGATGAAAATAATCCTAGCCATTCACTGAGGAGGTGAATGACTATAAAAAGAAAAAAAAATGTGTGCATTTGTATAAACTATTGTACAAGTATTCGTCCACCGAATATTAATTGCGGAAATTTGCACCTAATGTGAATTTCTGAAAACATACGAAAGTCGATAAGTGATCTCATCGTTTAAAAAAAAAGAGACTTACAATTCATCTGTCCATCCTTGCTGTCATCGGAAATTTTCCTTTATAGTGCCCCCATTGATGCATATTCCTGGTTAAGCCACTCTCGGTACTCTTGGCATTTCTATTATTGTATATACTCCATTTTTTAAGTTCTGATATTCGTTTCTCTTATGATTATCCTTTGTTTAGAATTACACGGATGTCTTACAATTAAATTCTTTGCAGTGATAAAGAAAATATCGAGGCTATTAAAACTAACAATTCAAATGTAAAGTAAAAACGGTAATGTACACCAAATGTACGGGTACATCACGCGGTGTACCCATTTTAAAAAAATAAATAAAAAGGGCTATGAGTACATCATGTGGTGTACACCAAATGTACACCGGATATGTGAAATTCACTTGACGAGTGGATCCAAACAAATGTTTGGAGTCGTTCAATTTATTTAAAATATATTTTTATGAGTTTCTTTACAAAATTTAGTTCATTCGAATATTAGAAAAAGTTTAATCAATTTTCGTCCTTTAATTCGCAGAATAGAATGACGTGGTAGATTCCAGTACAACTCATGTGAAGGAGGCCAGGAGGGTTCCACAGGGACCAATAATGTGATAAAATCCAAGAAAGCATTTGCCTATACGGCAGCAGAAATTTCGCCCGTGATGAGTGGCACTTTCCATTTGGGATCCACAAAAAAGAGAACAAGAAAAAGAAAATGCAACTTTCTGGTGAATAAGGAAATAAAATCAAAGAGATTTTTTCCTTACCCAACAAAAAGATAGAGATTACAATAAAAACCCCGGCTTATCTGCTGATCGAATTTAGACGGCAAGAAGCAGTCGCATCTTATCATTTGTTTAGAATTGCGAAAGATTCTCGCCAACAATATCCTTTTTCATCGGAATGAATCTGTTGATAACTCAAAACATTTATGAGTTAACAACACTTTTGGCGGCCATAGTTCCAAGAATGGTTCTCTACCCGTCAAACTCGGACCAGAAGTTGGATTCTCACAACAGAAAGATACTAGAAAAATAGGGAAGCTAAATATAGATCCAATGCTTGAGTCATTGTTATCATCTAATATCAAGATCAGCGAAAATTTATCAGGTCTTTTATGCTATGTTTGGATTGGTGTTTGAATTTTTTTTTTAAAATAGTATGGGTAATAAGTGGAAAGAAATAGAAAAAAAAATGTTGAAAGTAGGGGGGAATTTTTTTAAAAATTCTTTTTAAATTGTAAAGAGAACAAGGCATAATTTCTAGAATCTTGTATTTAGTCAAAAAAAAAAAACAAAAAAAAACTAGCAAGTTGATCCCATCAGCCAATCAATATTGATCAGAACAAGAAATGTGATTAGGTTAGAACATTACCACTTCTTATGTATGATTAGGAACTAGATTCCAACATCTTTACAACTCTACCAACACCTAATAACACTTTTTTTTGGGTAACTAACACCTAATAACACTTAATTAATACTAGTAAGAAACAAAACAAAACAACACCTAATTACCTAGTAGTATTTATTAGTAAAAAGACAAAAAAAGTTTTTAAAAAAAAAGAGATGAAGATTAATTGGCATCTTCTTCTTCTTCTATCTTTGAGCTCCAAAACCTTTCCCCTTCCCACCTCTCTTCATCAACACACCTGCATAATTATCAAACAATTAGACTATACATATAACTTACTTAGACAGAAGAAAAGAATGATTCGGTCTCTTTATGTAACTTTCTTTTTCCTTACTACTAATAAACTATGCTTTAGAAAAAGGTAGGGGAAATTTAACAAATTTCCATTCTCTTATTATTCGGTTTTGGAGAGAAGAAAAGAGAAAAGAGGAGATAGCAAAATAAATTTCCCTCCTTAATTATTCTCGAATCTCTTCCGCCTCTTTCCACAAGTTCCAAACAGAGCATAAATTTCACTTTTTAAACATGTACATAAATTATGTATCATAAAAAGATTAACGAGTATAGAAATTTTATATCAGATCAATGGAGAGAGAGAGAGAGACATGGACATAGAAACAGAGTATCCATTTCTAATTTTTCTCTTCTCTGCAAATGCTCAGTAGAGAGAGGGAGAGAGAGAGAGAGAGAGAACCATGAACCATGTATGACCAACCAAAATCAGCAATTCAAAATACAAAAAAAGTAAAAAAAAATCATACCCACAAAAAGAAAACGAAAACCCAGATCAAACAAGCTGAATCCAACCCAAATAAACCCACAGGAATCAAAATTGAAAAACTCCAAAAGAAAAAATATATATACAACTTTCTGTCAATGGGAACCAAAAAAATCCGATCTTGAACGCCGATAACCCCAATAATTACCTTGATCGGGTTTGCAGTCAGGCGGATCTTCAAAAAGCGACAAAGAAAGCTGCTTCTGAGCAAGCCCAATATCAAAATGTATAAGCCCAGATTTCGGATCATCAACTGAGATATCCTTAACAGGCAACCAAAGAAAAAGCTCTTCTTGAGACAGCCCTTCAACTGCAGAGAGACTACGGTAAGTCAGATTAGCCCTGATGACACTTTCGTAAAACGCCATGGTGTCGAATTTCGTCAAACAGGGACCGTCGAGGTGTACCTCGAGGAGCCCTGTTTGGGAGAGAGAGAAAGATTTGACGGCTTTCGGGAAGAGGCCGGCCGGGAGGCCGTTGGATCGGAGGAGGTCGTGGATGGTGGCCGGGGAGGAGAGAGAGAGGGGGAGGAGAGAGAGGATGAGGAGGAAGAGGAGTGGGAAATGGGTTTGAATGAGAGCCATGAATGAATGATTTTTTTAGAGAGAGAGGCAAAGGGTTTGGGGGGGTTTTAGGAGTTTTTTTGGGGAAATATGGAGGGAGTTTGGAAAGTGGAAAGACTGTTTAAAAAGGTTTTTAATTAATTTTTTTTAAAAGAGGGATGTGTTTAAAAAGGGTTTCGAGAAATGGGTTTTTACTGAAATAGCCTTGGTTGAGTCACCCAATTTTATTTTGTTAAATTTTGGTCAAATGTGGCATAAACTGGGTAAAGAATAATACGTACATATTTAATTTGAAGAGATAGGGATTTTTAATGTGGATTCCTTTGACACGTCATAGTTCTTTCTATTAGTAACTCTTTGGTTTTATTCCCTTTATGTGGGGTCAATTAAGGGTATGTTTGTCGCTAAATATAGACGAAAAATAAATAAAAATTGAGAGAATAAATAAGCAAATAATAACAATAAGCGAATAAGCAAAGATTACCAAACAGGTCGCAAGTTTTTTCGTATTTGTTTTCTTTCCCATCAAGTTATGGATTTTGATTTGTCGTTAGCATTTAGAAAAGGAGCAAGAAATAATCGTTAGCATTTAGAAAAGGAGCAAGAAATAATCGTTAGCATTTAGAAAAGGAGCAAAAAATAATCTTTAACACATCGTTGCCACAAGGTTGTCACGTCATATACACTATATTGCATTCCAGGCCAATTATTTGCATAAGGTTGTCACGTCATCGAACCTTATTTAAGTAAAATATTAATGTCACAAAATGTTTTGAAGATTAGTATCCTAGTTGGCTAACCTGTCCAACTACGTTTCTCATTTTAAACCATTTTAAGATACATCTGATTTGCCACAAATCCCATAATTCTAGGGATTAATTACACATGTCAAAAAGAGACAAAGTCTCCCTCCATCTTGTTATTATCAGTTTCCACTTCCAGCCAAATTTTCACAAGCAAAAAACAAAAAGTCTACGTATTCCCACCCATCTCTTTTATTGCTCTTCCCACCGCACTCAATTTCACCGTCCAATTGTCAAAAAAAAAAATCTCACCGTTCAAAATTATTTTGGATGATCCGGATTTTAAAATACTTTTCTAGGGAAGAGTCTCCAGAAGAATTTGTTTAAAATCCGAATCATTGATTGCTGAGACGGACGATAAGATTGAAAGAGCGGAAAAAACCGTGTGGTGGGACAGGTGGGTGTAACATCGCTAAGCAAAAAATTAGATGGCAGACTTTGTTTATATCGGCTTCTATCATTGAGACCAACCTAGCCCTTAACAACAATTTTGAAAAAGAACAGAGCAAAGATAGGAAAAGGTTTAGTCGAATTTAGGAGAAATAAATATGCATTTCTCAAAAAACAAAAAAAAAACAGAAACAAGTAACTCTTAATTAGCCATCATAGTAAACTTTCTTTTTCTTTTTTCTTTTTTTGGGTTAAAATACAAATATGTCATCAGAGTAATCTATCTCTTTCATTGGGTTACCTAATAACTAGACCCATATGAAAACTTCATACCCCATCTTTTAATTAGTAGTAAAAAAGATACTGTAGTGAAAATTACACAAGAAAGTAATTACAGAACTAATTTTTGGTGCATATAGGTCAACAACAGTAATAAATTTGGATGTTTGGAAGTAATACCCTTTCACAAAATTAAGGAGTTGTGAATTGTGCACTTCGAAATCCTATGATATGGTAAGTTTCAAAACAAAATTGCAACAGAATTTGATCAAAGATAGCGTTAAACGAGGTTATAAGCATTAAAGGGGTAAATCAGTCAAGTAGAGAATCTGTGAAGAACGATGTAGTAACAGTCAAGAGTAGTCAGAGAGTCAGATCACAGGTGTGCTGGGTCCCGAAAGGCAAAAGGGCCAGTAAACGGGAATGGTGTTGGGCGGGGCACCATCCGAGCTCTCCATTCGCCAATCTGAGTCTTTTATTGCCGAGATGAAATCTGAAAATCATAAGATTGTCGAATGGATGGCTCGAATTATGCACAGCACCGTGAGTGTTGAGAAAAGCAAACAAGGTTAGCGTGCTAAGCGACCACGAGTCTAGAAGCATCTTAAACTAGTACTAAAATATCAGGCCCGACCCTGAGATTTTGGAGGCCCTAGGCGAGATATAAAAATGGGGCCTCTCATCTTTTTATATATAAATTTGTTGTCCAA
>JAOTQK010000019.1:2170726-2182731 GCA_025642025.1 Rhododendron ferrugineum
TTTTATGCCGAAATTAAAAGGTGAAGAACCAAAATGAATTTTTGGTCAAAATCGAAGGGATATAAATTTTTTTTTTTCCAATCACTAAAGATCAGCTCAGCTCGTTGTTTGCATGGTTGGAGTTTTTGGAACCAAGATTTTTCAGCAAAATACCATAAAAATGTTTTCGAATTCTCAAGAAATGTTTACACATATGATGGATAACATATGATAACTAAGGATTCAGACAAACTTGGAAAAGTATCCTCTCCGAAGCGGGCTTCTGTGCGCAAAACATAGAAGCGTAATCTCACGTCCAAAAGTGTTTTGGACAGTTCGAATTTTAAACCTGAAAGAATTTTTCTTTAAAATCCGGACCATTATTTGCCGAGACGAACGGTGAGATAGGGCATAGCTGCACGCTGAAGGGATCCGAAGCAATGAAAAACCCACCAAAACAAGGAAGAAGAGGACAAAATCACTGCTAAAATGTGTCCGATGATGATGGAGTTATTGATAGTGCCAGTTTCTTGCTCCTCCGCGATGAAACACCAATGCACCTTTATCAACATCATCTCTCTCTTTCTCTCTCTCCAAAATCACTGCTGAATGAAGCTGTCTCTGCAGTTGTCTCCCTGTTTTTTTTCCTGGGATCGTCTTTAATTTCATGGGTATTGCCTTCAAATAATTCCGCAGGACCACCACTGCTGCAAAAACTGCGATTCTGTCTGTTTTTTTCCACACAAAGAGGAACATTAAAGGGAGGGGAGAGCTGGGAGGAGGGGGAACATTTTCTGATGAAAAATCACACACAGTTACTGTATGATCTTATCCGTCCTTCTATCCGTACAGCCCTTTGTCGTCCTCATCACTGCCTAGATATGAAAATGAAAAATTTCCACAAGCCATTTTCTGCCATGGCTGTAACTCTCAATAAAGACCCAATTTTCAGGCCCATTTTCTGCCGTGGCCATAACTCAAGACTCAATTGCCACGCCAGTTGAGTGAAAGTTGCGCTACAGTCAAGGAGATTCGCAGGTGGCCATACTATTATTACTGGCATCATTAAAAACACTGCGCGCTATGACTGTTCCCGTTTCACTGTTTTCCTTTTAAGTTTTCCTCCAGTCAAATTCAAGTTTGGGACCAGGAATTACTAGAAGAGAAAAAACTTTTTTTTACGGGTCTGCCGTAAAAAAGAGTTTGCGGAACTCAATTGCGCGCGTCCAAATTAAAAAGCGTATTTCACTCATTGAGATTGCGCGGAGTCGTGAATAAGTTCGTCTCATGGATAAAATGGGTAATGAGATTACATGGAGTCATTTGTTATGCCAAGAGAAACAATTACTACATCACTAATCGATCATTTACCCAAACGAAAAATAAAGATGAACAACAGAAATAACGTTTCGATCACGATCACGATCACGATCACTCTTTCAGATGTGCCTCCTCTCTGTTCTCCTAATAACCCTAAAATGACCGAACAATTTATTATATGTCTCATGTCCCCAAGCGTTCGTCCGGGACTCTGGATGAAAATGACTGAGAGTTTTCGTGACTGTAGGTTGAGTGTGTCTGGGCGGCCCAGATTTGCGTCCGAACAAGAATTGCTGGTTGCGAGCGTCCACTTCTATTTTTGTTCAAGTAGCGTCAAGAAGAAAAATAAATTTTACGTCGGATGAGGGGAACATGATTCGGAAGGGAAATATGCTTCCAGTTAATTGCTTAGTGCAACCATCCCATGGTGCTACTAGCTAATTCCTCATCCCGGATCAAAATGGATTCGTCATCTCTTTCTCCCAGGACTATGCCATACTAGTTCTTTCTTTTAGCACTCAGGTGTCCGGAACAGTTTAAACGAACCTCGACTGAGTTGTGTTCCTCTTTTCACCTGAATTATATCCGGTTAGTTAAACTAAACTAGTACTACTAAGATTATTAGTGCCAATCTTCTGAAAAACAGTTCATTTTCATTGTGCTTTTCCCACTGGTATGGCTTGTTTACTTGCTCATTCCGGCCTTTTCAAGCTCTCATGGCTCTGCTGCTATTTTGTGTGTACAAATCTCAAAGGAAGACCTTCCACTATCAAGTGTGATTCAGGACAAATGGAAATCGATGAAACGTGCTTGTTCTCCAGTAAGCCGATGTGGGTCAAATCGATGCATCCATCTATTGAACTAATGCCTTAGTAGACCAACTAATTCGAGTGACCAATATCGTCTCGTTTTAGGGGCCCAATTGAAATTTATAGATGAGAGGTGACTAGAGTGGCGGCAAGGCAGTCGTCGAATACGACGGCTCTAAGTTTAGTTTAACGCGATTATGAAGATTAGTCTTGATCCTAAACTAAATTAAAGGTGACATAAAGTTGGTTTTCTTTTCCCTCAGGATTTTAGGGAAATAATACTCCCATATGAGATTTAGCTTTCTTTTGCCGTTATAGCACATGTAATAGTCCATTGTTGTTCAGTGGGCAGAATTCCTTAAGCAAACCATCCGAGAGAGAGAGAGAGAGAGAGAGAGAGAGATGTACATGTCCAATTTGAAATTACTACTCTTGCTAAACAAAGGCTACAAAAAGATTGACAGAAACAGAACATTAAAAAAAAAAAAAAAAAAAAGAAGAAGATGGGTTAAACCTAAAAGGGTAGTTTTTTTTTTTCCCCTCCTCACATGATCACAAAATCAGTTCCTTTCTTCAGTCATCCAAATTTAACTGCCATTAGTCACTCAATCAGGCATTGCTCCATTGCTTGTGTCCAGGAACCCATTTGGGGCACTTTGGACTGAAGTAGCTAGCCACAACCTTGTCATTCAACAGCTCAATAATCGGCTCGTATTTCACGCACCGAGGTGCCTTGTACTGATTAATCGACGCGCCTAAGCTTATAGCATAGTCCATGAGCTTATCAAATGTGCCAACCTCAACAATCCTTATCTCAAGAGGCCCAATCGACTTGTCCGAGGCCCGGCCTTGTCGGTAGACACTGTTGAATGACTCTTCGATAGTGAGGCAACAGTCTTCGAAGACCGAAGGCGGTATTGGGGTTGAGCCATTGACAGTAAGCTCCCAGAACAGGACATAGTGGCCTGGGATTGTTGAAAGGTCGGCGTAGCTGGTATATTCTGTTAGAGTCGCGTCGAATGGGATCAAATGGTTCACGGCATTTTTGACGGCTGTTTGCAGCTCGACTTCGTCAGTCTTGTCCGCATCAATGCTCAGCGCGACGTTTTTCCTGCAGATGAAAGTGAATTGGGGGGCCTTGTTCTTGAATCCGGCCACTCGGAGCACGTCCCCAACTCTGTACCGATAAAGCCCTGCAATACCCAATTCCTTATAAGTCCTAATGTAGTGCTGCTAGATTAATAATGAAATACTCCACTTGCTAAATAACGCAGTGCTGCCAACATTTTGTTTTTCGCGAAAATTTTCGACTTATCTATCGTTTTCATTCATTAAGGTATCAAGATTAAGACTAAACATGGCTTGTATTATGAACATAAACATGATTATGGAGATCAAGATTTACCTGCATAAGTTGTGACAACAAGCTCATACTCTTGGCCTAGCTTGACATCAACAAGATCCACCAGTTCTTTCTGTTCTTTCCCATCAAGAGTTTTGGGCACGGCAATGGAATTGGTATTGACATCATTGTTCCTTTGAACAGGCAAGAACTCGAAATAGGCCATGGTAGGAATAAGGGTGTAAGAGACATCACTGGGCTTGCAAAGAGGGTTGAGATTGACACCAAAGTAGCACTCAGAGGAGGCATACATTGTGCACACCAAAGGCAGCCCATTGCTATAGTAATCAAGGGTTGGAATATACTGTGACATGGTTCCAGTCACAATCACATCCACATATTTGGTATTTGGCCACAGCCTGGTGATGATCCCTTTCCATGACTCCTTCCCGCATTCGGACTCGATGAAATCCGCCAGCTCCGGGTCGGGCTTGACGATCCGCATCACCGACTCCCTCACCGAGGGGTCGGTGATTTGCGGGTCGATTGATCCGGTTCGGATGTCGTTGCACAGGAGCTGCCAGTGTTTCTCGAGGAACCGGATCGCCCGGATGAACCCGGAAGCGAAGACCGCCCCGACCCGGAGGACTTCCTTGTTTTGAAAAAGGCCACAGAGCATCTGGGAGTACATGCTTTGGTAAGAGTCCGGGCACAAAATGGTCTCATTTGGGCTAGTGTAGTTGGTGTATGGGTCATAAGGCCTGTTCTTGAAATGGGTACTTTTGTAGTAGCTGGTTAAAACAGGGCGAGCCACAAGGCCTCCAGGGGTTTTGGCCTCTGATTTTATGAACAAAAAGTACATCCCTTTGCCTTTGTCAAGGCCAGGAACAAATTGGTTCATCACAGGCATTAAAAGGCTGTAGAGCAATGACCTCCTCCCTAGCTCTTCCTCAATTGTTGGCATCAATTTCCTCTCTCCACCAGAAGTCCCAGAGCTGCACACACAAACAAAAAGAAGGAAAAAAAAAACAAGAACCCATTTAGCAAAACTATCAACAAGCAATCTGCAATAGCCCTTTTTTGGGCTAGCTAACAAATCAGCTTTTTCCCTAGAAATCTTTATTTCTGTACTTTTTGTCTAACTTTTATGGGGAATTTTTCGAAAAATGTTCGGACGTTTGAAGCCCTTCGATGTATGTGAATCCGATGCGCATCTTATGGGATCCATGAGCATCAGACATGTTCGAACACAATCCGTATCTAGACATCTAAGTCCTTAGCATTGCGCAAAATACTATGGTTTGATCTTGAAAAAGTGGAAAAACGACCACATATAAATAAATCAGTAAGGACAAAAAAACTGATTAATAGTGAACTGTTGGAAATACAATGATCCATATTTGGTAAGTTTTGATTTCTCTGATAGAAATGAATGGAAAAATTTCCAAATCCCATTAGAACATTCAAATATTTTACTAATAACTTAAAAAAAAACTCGTCTGTGGGTTCAAAGATCCACCAAAAAAGGATTCCTAAAAATAGAAAAGACCCTCCACATTTCCACAAGAACCTTAAAAACCTTCACTAAATGGACAAACCTTGTTAAGAATTCAGAAATGGGTTGGGAGCAGAGGATAGCCGACTTGTCCCCATTAGCAATACGGTTGATTTCTGGCTGAATATCCTCGTATTTGATAACGGGGACAAGTTTCTTGAACATCTCTCGGTCCATATTTTTGCCCGAAACGCCGAGCCGGTTTAAGTACTCAACGCCGGCGTTTCGGGACAGGATTTCGGCCAAGACTCTGTTCTGGACCTGATCTGCGTTGGCCGTGACATCTTCAATGAACTGAAGAGTCTTTTTGTTGACACTATAGTCCCTGCCATTTTGGTTTGGAGCCTCAGGCATGGTTTCTAGAGAGAGAGAGGGGGATGGAGAGAGAATGGGAGTTTGTTAGAGAAGTGGACAGAAATGGGTGTGAGGGAGAGGAAAAGAGAGTGGGGGGGTTTATATAGGGGAAATGGAAGGGGGTTGTGGCCCACCCTTTTGCAGTGTTGGTTTTAAAAAATCACAAATGAGGAGACAAAAGAAGGGTATGATTGTAATTAGGAATGGGGGTTTTATGGTATTTTTGTTTTCCATTTAGCAACATGCTATTATGGCTGACTAGGGCACGCTAAAGGTTTTTTGGAATTTTTGGACTTTTGTTTTTATTCAAACTTTTTTCGCGTTTTTAAGTTTTGCGCCTAATTTTTGTAAAATATTGATTCGTCTCGTCAAGAAGAATTGGAAAAATAAAAAATTATAACTTCCTAAATATTTTTGAAAAAATCCAAGATATTTTCAAAAATATCTTGCTTTTAGGGCTTTATCTTGGATTTTTTAAAAAATACGGTAAAAGTCATAATTTTTTACTTTTTCAATCCTTCTTGACCAGACGAATCAATAATCCAAAAAAGTGAGGTGCAAAACTAAGAAACATAAAAAAATTTGAATAGAGATAAAACAAAAAAAAAGGCTGCTGATTTTGCCACTTCCTTTTTTGTTAACGCCACTCCTCTGCAAGTGTATTTTTTGTGTAAGGCAAAGTCATTTCCAAAAAAAAAACACCCGAAAAACTTAGCGGAACCTAACCTAAGATCCGGGATCCTGTAATGCATGAGTGCACTATAAGAATGTAGTGCATAATTTAAGCTGTTCAAAAATATTTTTAAAATTTGGTTCATTCACTATAGAAATGAACGGCTCAAATGGCTCATTACATCCCTGTAGTGCTCCCCCGAGAATCCGGCTAATAACGAAGGCTTCAAATCTCCGTACTTATTTCAAATAATCTTACCGGTTGTCTGGTTTCCTATTTGTGGGCATTACTACTATTGTACATCTCTAGCTAGCTAATTAAAACTGAACATTGCCATAAAGGCTGTTTCAATGAAAAGACCTTCACCAATAAATAAGTAGCTGTTAATTGAATTTTTTAGAAAAAAAAAAAATTGAGAATATTTAATTTGCTTTTCTGCTAGAACACCCACAATTTACTATTGCATCTATTGTGTAGAGATGTTCCTTTGGCGGGATTTACCAAACTAATTAATTTTTCGGATCATCGATTTCGGGTTTACGAGAGAGTAGAAAAATTAATTCGGATTGTTGAAATCCTTAAAACATTGACAATTTTGATTTACTTGTTTATTTCGCGATTCGGTTACATTGGCGTTTGATTCTCTCAGCCTCACTAGATAGAACGGTCATCAGTGTTGCATGGCAAAATTAGGCATACCAATAATATTTGATTGTTATGGTGCAAAAATGTAGTAGTAATTAAATCTGTTTCAAGAGAGTAGGAAAATCAATTTTGATTGTTGAAATCCTTAGAGCATCCCTGTTTTAATAAGCAAATGGGTGTGGATAAGCAAATTTAATAACAATGCTAAAAAAACACTCCACATTGTAATAAGCAAAGTTACAAGTCTTTTACCAAATAATCAAATTTCACTCATTCCATAACCAAACTTAACAACTTTTACTAATAACTAAAACTCAATAACCAAACTCAATAACTCAAAAATACCCACATTGGAATCGTCTCATCGAGACGAATAATTTGGTGTGGTCGGATGCGTGATTAAAACTCGTTTGCGATTAGACAAATG
This sequence comes from Rhododendron ferrugineum, assembly GCA_025642025.1. Lineage (NCBI taxonomy): Eukaryota > Viridiplantae > Streptophyta > Magnoliopsida > Ericales > Ericaceae > Rhododendron > Rhododendron ferrugineum. The sequence continues at coordinate 2,177,831 of JAOTQK010000019.1, forward strand.
TACATTGTGTATTGTGGGGTTTTTTTTGTTAGGGATGCAAAAATAACCCATGTGGAAGTAGATGTTGTTAAGTTTGATTATGAACTAAATGAACAATTAAATGCTGACGTGACAAATTTTGATTATTCAATAATCTAAACTAATAGCCGAAATGTGTCACGTCAGCATTTAATTATCCATTTAGTCCATTATCAAACTTAACAACCTCTACCTCTACATTGGTTATTTTTGCATCCCTAACAAAAAAAAAACCCCACAATACACAATGCACCTATGTCCAATTACAAACGAGTTCCAATCACGCGCCCGACCACACCAAATTATTCGTCTCGATGAGACGATTCCAATGTGAGGAGTTTTTGAGTTTGGTAATAGGTTTGGTTATTGAGTTTTGGTTATTGGTAAAAGTTGTTAAGTTTTGTTATGGAATGGGTGGAATTTGGTTATTTACTAAAAGACTTGTAATTTTGCTTATTACAAAGTGAGATGGTTTTTAAACATTGTTGTTAAATTTGCTTAACATTGACAATTTGATTACTAATGGTTACTTATTGCAAATTAAACGTAGTAAATCAGTGAGAGTTTCAAGAGAGAGTAGAAACATTAATTTGGATTTATCGTTGAAATCATTTAACATTGACAATTTGATTCTCTCAACCTCTCTGTAGATACCATTAGGAAATTGATTTTGGCACTCCACTTTTTGCCTTTTTCCTATATGAAATTATCAAATTATCTTTTATTTTGTTAGTGTTCATCCACTTTAGAAGGGTATTGTTGTAATTTAACATAGGATAAAGACAAAAAAATTGGAGTGCCAAAATCACTTTCTGTACCACTATACCAATAATGTTTTATTTGCTGTTATGGTGATCATATTTCTTTGACCATATAATTGGACGTGTTCACAATTATTATGCATTTTACGGTAATTCATGTGAATCCTATTGTACCAATGTTAAAACTGTAACGTTTTGATCATCAGTTATAAATGAGAGCTGCATTTAGTACTTTCAAATGGTTCACATTGAATATAATGTTCACACTTCACCTAACTCAAAATAACATTTACTTCACTATACTTTGAGACCAAGAGAATTTCAATATTTTCGTCAAACGGTAGGAGAGTACAAGTAAAAGAATTAAATGTAATTGGAAACGATTCTACGTACCATCACTATAAGAGCTTAACCCAACTAGGCAAATACTAGCCTCATTATAATGGAAGTGCAATGGACACGATGGGAAAAAGGGAGGGAGAGTGCGGCGGTGGGTCGCGCGCAATTGTGTGGTTTGATGGTGATTGATAGTCGAGAAAGATTGGTTTTGATTGAATATATATGTTCAATCATTGTGTTGTACATGTGAGCAAATTAAGTTTACTTCATTACTCTGCGTTCTTGTAAATTTATTTGTCCAAACTTATTTTGGTATTTTTATTATTTTTATTGTAACTTTTTGTTGCAATTTTTGGGTTTAATCGTTCGTTTTGACGAGACGAATCGGAAAAGTATAAAAATATGGATCGATGTTGAAAAAAGTTCTTATAAGACGACACTTTAGACAAAAAAGATAACTGTGATACTTTTTTCGCTCGGTAAACTTTTTTTTGCTTTTCGTCATAATTATTATTTTTTACTTTTTAGACTCCTCTTGTCAAGACTGACGATTAATCCAAAAATATAACGCAAATTTAACAAAAATTAAAAAAAGACTAACAAAATACAAAAAAGGAAAAGGAAAAATAAGTTTACAAGAACCCAATGGTGTTTATTACTTTCACCACTTACTTTACAAAGCTCGTTTATTGTTGGAGCTTTGTAGGGATCACGATTCTACGCTTCTCAAATTGAATGATGATCTCTTCTCAAATTGAATGACGATCTCTCTATAACGATCTAAATTAAGGCTCCGTTTGTTTGGGGTAAAATGTTTTCCGGTAAAATATTTTACTCCTATCTATTTTTCGGTGTTTGGTTGTGTAAAAAGTGAGAAAAATATTTTACATGTAAAACATTTTTCATTAATTGGATGAAAATGACTTACCCTTAAATCTTCTGTAAGTTATTTTCCGAAATGAATCCATTGCATTCTACTGCAATTTTCACTGCTCGATTCGATCGTGAGTCCTAACCCACGTTCAATTCCAATATTTTCAGATCTCTCCATTGTCTAAGCCCCCCCCCTCTCTCTACACTATTTTGTTGATTTCTGAAAATATTTTCAAGTACCAACCAAATACCGAAAAATAAAAAGTTTGAAATTTGTTTTCTGAAAAAATATTTTACATTGAAACAAACGGAGCCAAAATGACATATTGGCAAGTTAATAGTATAATTCATTTCATGTTGTTTGTTCTTTTTTAAAACTTGTGTCATTTTTTAGTCAAAATATAAAGCTCTTTTGTGATTTTCGCACCAAATTAAAGAATTATTTGAGAACTTTAAATTTGACTCGATTTTTTTTTTAAAATAGTACTATGAAAGTGCTTTTTTTCCCCTCTTCAAAAAATAACAGGACTTTTTAAAAAGGACACACAAGATGATGTGCTACTTAAGTACTTATGAGAGAACTTTTATATATCCCAGGAGGGGTCTTGGTATCCCCCTCCAGTCTGTTTTTAATTTTTTGGTCATTTTTCGAGCACACTTTGATGATCGGCTTCATTCATTTTGTAGAGCTCGGTGAGAACATTACTCTTGTTAAAAATTATGATCATTGGACTTTAGTGCATACATGATTGACACACATGAAAAATGCAAGAAAACAAAAACTGGTTCCAATTCAGTTGTGTTTTTGGATACAATTTTTGTTTTTCTTCAATTTTCACATGTGTTGATCTTTTGTTCACTAAACTCCGATGAACATTATTTTTCTCACCTAGCTCTACAAAATGAACCAAACAGATCATCAAAATGTGCTCGACAAATGGCCGAAAAATTGAAAACGGACCGGAGGGGATACCATCATACCAATACCCTCCAGCCACCTATACCTAGAATATACAAAAGTTTCTCGTACTTATGAATGTGGATATCGTTTAGTACGACGCATTTCAATTCTACTAGTAATATAAGCACATCAATTTTCGATCTCTGCAATTAATTAAGATGATCTAAATATGAATTGCTACTCCCTCTATCTCTTATTTACAGTCCAGTATTTCATTTTGGGCCGTCCCTTAATAAGTGTCTATTTTGTAAAATTAGTGGGTAAAAGTTAGTGTATTGTCTATTTTGTCCCTAAAAATAGATTCCATTTTGAAAAATTAGTGAGTAAAAGTGTAATAATGATAGGTAGGTAGGGAAAGTGGAGGAAAAAATTGATGTGAAAGGTATAATGATGATATCTTTTTAATAAGTTGGAGTTACGAAGTAAAAGAGAGTATTTCGATTCTCTCCTTGACTGATGATTATTAAAGGAAATGGGGAAAAACCCATTTGACAAAGCAATTTATTTTTGGTGGTGCTACTATCAACAACATTTTTGTTAATGCCTGGTTGAGTGTGTTCTACTAAATAAAATAAGTATTTATTTTTCAAATATTTTTTGAATTAAATGCGATGTAGTATTTTGAGAGAATGACCCATCTCGTAAAGTGAAAAATAAGTACTTAAAAAATAAGAATCTTAACGGAACGGGGCAATGCATCTCAACTGTCGAATTTGCGGGTGGACTTCTAATCTTAGCCGTCGGATCTCATCCGATGACCGAGGTGCAATGTGTGCGGACTTCTAATCTCAGTCTTCGGATCTTATCCGACAGCCGAGGTGCAATCAGATGAGATCTGTTGGCTAAGATTAGAAGTCTGCACGCAACAACGTGCGGGATCCCTCACTAGAAGCTACTATATAAAGGTTCGGTTTTGGGTTCGGCTCGGGTTACAATTCGGATATAAAGCCAAACCCGTCGGTTTTCTCAAATCAAAAACCAAAATCAGAGCCGCTACTAAAAAACTGAATAAAACCGTCCCAGCACCGGTAGATGTATTCACCGGCGGTTCGAATGAGATTGCCATCCCTAGCAGGAACACAATTATAGCACTTCCCTCCAGACACTCACCATTAATCTTCCGTACGCCTGCGGTGCTCACCTCCGGTTACGAGTGGTCGAGGCCACAACTGAGTAAGCAGTACGTACGGACTACGGAGCATTGAATACATTTCTTTTGCTTGTGAGAAAGCGTTGCATTGCCGGCAAACCAGCGGCGAGGTAATTCCGGTGTCTTCGTACACTAACAATGCTTGCTTGTAGGCGCGGGGTGTCCTCAATAAAACCGGCAGCTCGCTTCCCCACATTGGTTCGGTTAACGGTAACCCAAAAACCAGGCTTTTACTTTCTCGTCAACATATTTTGCAGAAACAAGATAAATCGGTTCATAATGTGACTAATGTCCAATGGATCCGGTTCCTGATCTCCTGTCCAAAGGGTTAGACTAGACGAGACAATTCATATCGCGACCATCCATTTGTTGCAGTGAATGATTGAGTTGTTTCAAAGATTCTTTCATGGAAGAGTTAATTAAGACAGTCCATATCGCGACCGTCATTTGCTGCAGTGAATGGTTGAGATTTGTTCAAAAACTATTCCATTGCACAGCAAATGAACAAATCTCAACCATTCACTGGAGCAAATAGACGGTCGCAATGTGGACTGTCTTGTCCAGTCGAAATGTTGGACCGGAGAGGATCGAAATCCATGTCCAATTTATCGATGTAAAAAATTAATTCGATTCCATATTGGTAAAACTATTGAGAAGAGATCAATTTGTTTTTATTTTTGTAATGCTAATTTAGGACCATTTGCTTATAAAAACTAACAACACAGAGTTCAATAATTCCAAACAAGTTTAGTTGCTTCTAACTTATTTCTATCTTCATAAAATAAGCTCCTCACTCATG
>JAOTQK010000019.1:2182772-2208250 GCA_025642025.1 Rhododendron ferrugineum
TGAAGCGCCTCGATTTTTTCGAAAATGTTAATTGAATCATTACAACTTAATTTAATAATTCCCAAAAAATTTTAAGTTATATAATCTTGAAAACAGAGTTTAGCATATTTGAATTTAAAGATAACATAGTATGAGTCTTACAATTAAAAGGGTACAAATCAATTATGATTACATCTCTTGGAATTGAAAGTACGATAGTTAAAGTAAATCAGAGCGACTGCAACACAGATCAGTTCAATAATTCCAAACAAGTCTAGTTGCTTCTAACTTATTTCTTAAAAAAACAAAAAACAAGTGACCGGACTAAGCTCCTCACTCAAGATATTTACCCAAAAAAGCTCCTCACTTATTAGACACTTACAATAGGGTAATCTTATAATTTTACATGAATAACAACAAAAAAGGAGTGTACATAATAAGAGCAAAAATCATAATTCTCCTCAGTTTTGAGTTCTTATTAATTAAGTTACCTTCCAAAGTTTAACATTTGTTGGCCACATGTCGTTAAATTAAAGGAGTTGGTTGGCTGACTTTAATTAAGTTATTAAATTCATACTTGAAATGGCCAAATAACTAAAAAAAAAAAAATTGAGCAGATTAAGCATTGAATTAATTAGTTACTTGGATATTTATATTTCCCACCCACCACCTGCATTATTAAAATGTTATATAAAATGGGATATATATGCCAACAATATATTGTTGTGTACTAGACGTTTCACTCACTAGAGATAGAAGAATTAAATTCACAGAAAACCATGAGGGAAAAGCCAATCTTAATTAGCTTGACTTTTGGTGCTTAATAAAACAGAAAGTATTGCTGGATTTAGGTGAATAGGAAATGCAAAACTCTTGGGATGTTAGCCACCTAACTATTTAGTGGAGTCAAATTACGTATGGTATATAGATTCAGATATATATATAACTATGTGTCACGTACGCTGTACGCCACAAAATGTGTGACGTTTTAGATAGTTATCTCTGTTGTGCATTTATAAATCCTGGCTCGTGCTCTAGCGGAATTAGGGTAATATTCGTATTCGATAAAGCAATGATACGCAAGTACTTCTTTCCATGTGATTCATTACTTTCTCGCAAGTATATATCAAGTGTACGCTGGACGCAAATGTTTTCAAGGTTCACGTATGTATCAAAGGTTGGCAAAATGGAGTATATCTTAATTAGTGACGTATATAAGAGTTAAGAAAAAAAATTGGCATGCAGTTGAATTTCATTATTAATCAGAACTGAGCCTAACCTTTGGTCAAATAAGGATATTAAAATAGACTGTTTTTTTTTTTTTTTATAAACAAAAAGGGTGGGAGGGGGCGACCAGCGTAGCAACTCCCCTTGGGCGTGACCATAGGGGCTCCCTACCCACTGTAGAATGTCCGGTTCGAACCATAGCTACTGTCCGGGAGGACAGACCGTCACCACAGCCAAGGATGAGACCAGGGGGGATCTAGTGGCGGCGACTGTCACGACAAGAATTTTAGAAAATGCAATTATTACATGTAAAAAAAAATTATGTCCAACTTATATAGTCTCGCCACCACTAAATTTTTTTAGTATACATTTCGCCACTGCTAGGGTAAAATCCTGGTTCCGTCTTTGACCATAGCACCACTAAAATGACTAGTTGGCCAAAGGCCCTCCATACAAATCCACACAAAGACTCAGCAGTGACATGGGTGGGATTCGAACCGAGGTCCATGCACATGGAAGGAGGGGACTTATCCCACTCACTTTGGCCAACTAGACTACCGAAAAAAAATAGACTGTTAACAGAAAAAAAATTGCACTTCCTTCCCACGTGTTTTTTTCTCTGTATTCAAATAATACAAAAAACAATTGTACTATTCGATAAACACTTCTTAACAACCCAAAGGGTTGGTTTAGTGGTCAGTACTGAGATTTAGGAGTTTGATTGCTCGTAAGGTTTTAGGTTCGAAATCTCACGAGTGCTATAGTATCAACTCTTTTGAAGCCAGCTTTGTTTCTGGATCCGGTCTTTTTTTCTGGCCATGTTTGGGTTTTCCGGTGGTGGTTGGTGGCGGCAGTTTGGGTTGTTGAGCCATTTGGATTGTGATAATAGTTTTAGGGTTGTTTTGGGTATTTTTCAGGTGTTGCGAGGTCTGGCAATTCGGACGACGTTTCCTATGCAGCTGGCGATGTTTCGATCGTTTTTGGGATCGGCGATATACGGCGGGTTCACGGCAGTTTTGGTGCTTCGCGGCGGTGGCAGCGGCTATGGAGTCCGGTTCCAGATTTCGCTTTAGGGTTTCGGTTGGGCTTTTATTGCTGGGGTTATCCCTTTACTTGGGCATTTCGGCCTTTTTTAAGTGTTTGAGCTGCGTTTCATGTGCGCTTTATTATTTTATCTAGGCTTTAAGGCCTTTTAGGTGTTGGGCTTTGTCCCAAAGGGGTTTTTCTCTAGTTGTCATCTTGTCAATCAAAGGTTTAGGTCTCGGATGGAAACTCGTTGCCCTTCTCTTTGCTCCTTTTGGTCTTTGTATTTCACATTCAAAGATTAATGAAATCTTTTTTTGCCGTTAAAAAAAAAAAAAAACTCTTTTGGGGCTAGTCCACACATAGCTTTGCTTTGGCTTTAATTGAGACGCCTGTCAATGAGTGGTGAGATTGGCCCCCGAGATTAGTTACGGTGTGTATAAGCTGGCCCGAACAAATGAGTTATCAGAAAGATAAATAGTTGCTAACCAGATACTATACAATCTGGTGAAGCAATTGACAAAGCTGTGCCAACGTGTTGATGAGTACATGGAGTAATTGTTTCATTCACGAAATCAATTGCTGAATTAAAAGAGCAAATGCATGAACCGAATATGCAATTGGCGGCAATTTTAGGTGGTGAAGCAACTGATCATGTCCAAGTCACCATGTACATATCATCACATGAAGTTGAATCCCTTTAATTTGTTGTCTATGAAATTGACATTTGAAGATGCAAATGAATATTGCGTCAATGCCCACATGAAAATTACTCTATTTGCGCGCAAAATTTTATTTCTGAATTTCAATTTTCAAAAAAATTTGTTGGCCTATAACCCGAAACGAAAAGCTGTGCCGAATAGTTTGGTACAATTTTGAAAACACGAAAAAATTCGAAAGCCTCTGAAGATGTTAAACTAGTATCAGGAATTATTTAGTACGACGTGGTATTCTAGATTACTAACCCCATTTCGCTAATTAAGAAAATAAGTACTTATTTGAATTTTAAATAAGAACTTATTTTCTTAATCAAAGATAATGTATTGTAAAAGAATAATCTGTCTTGTAAAACGGCAAATAAGTATTTAAAAAATAAGAACCTTAACAGAACAGGACATGAATTTATCATGTGAATATTTATACGGTATTTTGGGCTACATATCCCCTGCAACACATACATTCTCAGCCATCCCTTCGTTCTCTCTTTAATTAATAACCCACCAAGTATGATAGTTAGGCATGGTTTTGCTAAAAAGTGTAAGTTGGATTATTAGTTTATTGGCTTATTTGGGTAAGCCAATAATTACCCAAGTAAATTGATTTGGCTTATGATTCGTTAGTATAAAATGGGCTTTTGACTTCCCAAGAAGCCAATAAGCCAAACCTGTAGGATTATTGCAGACAATAATCCAAGGAACACCACCTAGTATTGTGGTTGGTTCCTTATTAGGTTCTGAGTTTGAATCCTTATGAAAGAGGTGCTTCGACTCCTATTATTAACAACTAACAATTAACCCATAACATCCTATCGTCTTGCAAAATAAAAAATTAAGACAATAATCCAGCTCAGTTTTTTTGTTTTGTTTTGTTTTGTTTTTATCCTATGAAAGGTAATGAAATTAACACAGTACACCCTCTAGGAGCAATACTTCAAACAACTCACAATACACCCGGGGGAATAGCTACGGTGCACACCTAGCATGCGATATGCACCCATAACATTTACCACTTGAGAGGCGTAACATTTACCAATGAGAGGTGTAACACTTATAACCAAATAGGCGTAACAGTACGTATCGTACGCACAATCAACCATTGATCAAGAGACATAACATTTACCATTTTAAAAACATAACAATTGGACATTTACCGTTTAAAAGGATAACATTTGTCCAAAATTGACGTAACACATTTAGTTATACTGGGTGCGTATTAGAGCTTTTCCTCCACTCTTGGATGCCTGCGTTTGGAGCTCATCCATCCAAGTGCATCTCATTTCTCCACAAAGGGGCCCTCTAATGACGTCACCACGCATCACTCCCTTTTTGCCCCCCGCGCACTATTAGTCTAGAACTGCCACGTGTAGCATGCCCAAATGCGTTGACTTGTGAGCACGTGAAAGTGACCACCTCAAACACCCCCGGTCTTCCTGAGTTGACTACCGGATAAGATGATCGGACGGCCAGGAAGCCGACAGAGGCTTGGGAGAGGGAGAGGGAGAGGGAGAGGGGGAGGGAGAGGGGGAGGGAGAGGGAGAGAGAGCGGAGGAAGAAATTGGGGGGGAATGCGGGTGCACCCCAAGACAGGTAGGCCCGCGCCCAAGTGGGTCGCACGGTGCTTCAGCTGCTTGGTGTTTCGCATGAGGGTTTCTGGCATCTGTTCAAAAAAAACAGTACTCCTAGTATGTATGAGAGAGAGAGAGAGAGAGAGAGAGATTTGTGGGAGACAGAGACAGCAATGCAAATCTTTGACCGTTGACTTGTCATCTGAGACATAGGAGAATTGTTTATTCGAAAGTGTGTAAAAGATAAGAGTAGTATAAAAAAGTACCCATGAATTGATCCATGAAGGACTATATGAACGGCTGCTGGTGGTGGTAAGTATTACTACCACCTCCTGTTTGTACTCTCTCGGTCCCAAAATGCTTGTCCGGTTCGTAAAATGAAGTGTTAAAAATAATACAATTTTTACAAAAAAAAATTAAAAGTTTTTTAACAATTACTAGATATCAATGAGTATTTTTAATTTGTGAAAAAAGTATGAATTTTTTTTTGAAAAAATTGCATTATTTTTAAAACTCCGTTTTGCGGACCGGACAAACATTTTGGAACGGAGGGAGTATTTTGTTTTTGTCATCTTTCAACCTACAGTATACTAATTTGTGACAGCTTGATCAAGATATATAGTTACAGAAGCTTAATTAATAGGGGAAAAAAAGAAAAGAAAAGAAGAAGGCTCCTCAAGAGGTTTGTTTGTCGTTTTGGAGCTCTCACTTTATCCCTCGCTCGTTCAAATGGAAGCCAATGGGTAATTATTGATTTGATTTGTTGAGAGAGGACGGGTTATAAGATCTCATGCATGCACGGGTCTCAGAATTAAGTAAACCTGAAAGGTTTACGGTCTACGTACGGAGCTAGCCTAAAATGTTTGATATTATTTCATTTATTCACTCATTTTAATTAAATCGATGGAACAATATTGCTGAAACCAATGCAATTTCAAACCTAGTACTACACATGATATATCAAAATAAATAATTAATTAATTACTCCTAGTTACTTGTTAAGAATGTAATTAAACCTTTGAATAATCAGCATATTTATCCGTGTAATGTTTGTGTGTTTGCTTGCTACTAGTTAAGGTAGCAGGAGCTTAATTGCTCCACACACCGATGAGAAAATATTACCCCAATTTTTTTTCCCAAAAGCCCCTTGCTTTCACTTTGCACATGTGAACTTGAACAAGATCTTGATTTTACAAGAGTATATTTTACACGCACACCGATGCATACTTTATACGTCTTCCCAACAAAAATTATTAATCTACAGGATGCAGATCGATCTCAAACGAACGTGTAACCTTATATAATTTATTTATGACGTTAACGTTATAAATAGCGAAAACAACATCGAGGGCATGTGAGTTACAAGTTGGTAAAAGATATTAAATATTTTAGACTTTGTGATGATTAAATTTCCCATTGCGGAGTATCAAAGAAGACCTTGTCGCACAAGAACTGCCTAGTTGGTAATTTTTAAATTGGAAAAAACTGTGGCCCAATTGCATGGGGAGTGTAAGACATTATGGCTAAACAGCTGTTTTATTAGTAGATAAATTAAAACTGACTTAATAAAGAGACCAATAATGTGGTCCTTAATCCCTTGTTTCCTTCTTAGGCAGACACAATGCCAGTTATAGGCAGCACAGAGAGATAGATTTGATCTTACCCATAAAGCAAATCCTGGCTGAATCGTTAAGTCAGGATCCTGCTTTACTTTTTTTTTTTTTTATCAGCAAATTTTTTTATTAATCACCAAATTCGAAAATTACAGAGATTAAAAGGACAAGGACACAAAAAAATTAAAATTACTTAATTCTCATAGGTACCCGAGACCTAAGCGCTGGTCAAAGACCAACAAAACCCTAAAACACCCCCAACCCGAAATGTCGCCTGTCTCCCGATCTGTCACCACACTTGAACAAACGCCTGCCCAAACCGCCATCCCACCGAAGAATTGGAAACCGAAGCACCGCCGTCGTCGCGATCGAGGATAGTGCTTTACTTAATCAGTTCTGACATTAATTAAGTCGGTACGCTAATTGGATTTGACTCGAATGGTCAGCCTGTTTAAATAGGAGCATCGAATTGGACGATATATATATATATATATATATATATATATCTATATATATATATATTCACTATAACCACATATCCGGTGTTCCGTTAAAATCTTCTTGGCCCGGATAAAAAGTATATCCATTATATATATAATCCCAAAAAGTGTGGCATGTACAATACCAAGTGAACATAATTAACTCGAATGAATTATATATATCTTATGAGATTAACATTAATCCCTTGAACAAAGGAGCCCTAAGTGTAATTAATTTGTTAATTTGATTCAGCTCAGTGGAAAACCATTTATTCAACCACATGGTCAACTTTTTGGTTTTTTCAATTCAAAGGGCTCATCTTTTCATGATACAAGAGAATGAGGACCATCATGGGTAGTTTTGCATGGGGTTTGGCTAATTGGCTTCATGAAAATATTAATTCTAAACACAGAAAAGAAGACTGATCAAACCCATAGTTCATGTGATCATCCGAAGTACCAAAATAAGGGGAAAAAAAACATAGCTCCTGCATCTGCATGTAATCATAGGCCATGCTTTGTCATTTCAGCAGCTCATGCAAAAGAGACTAAAACCTATTAGGATATCAACTTGTGGGCTGAATGGCAGATGAATGTCGCAGCGTAAGGTGTCAACATTGTTGGGATGTTACTTTTGCGTTGTGATATCTATTCTATTAATAAAATTTCTTCGCCATTCAGGAAAAAAGAAGAAGTAACAAAGTTACTTTTTGCCCCGTGCTCTATTGGTTGATGCAAGTGATGAGCACCCAATATTGTAGATATTTGTTGCGACTAGTCCAGTTTTATGTTGTTTTATCTTACGTTTATTTAGTTTTTATAATGATTTTGCATGTAAGGTTCCTTTGAGGATATTTCAGGTTTAATGCCCCAACAAGGGTGATTTTGACGCCATGGACATGCCTCGGGGAGTCCAAGCTTCCAAGGCCAAGTGGCGAAGTGCCACCGTTCTCCAATGATCAAGATACTAAGCATCAGGTGAAGTTCGGAAGCGTTGGGTGCCAATTTTTGAAGCTAGAGGCCAATTCTGTAGTTAGCAAGGCTGTATCCATACAACCATTTTGGTTGTATCGATACAGTTGCCTTATCTTTTGTTCAGAGAACAACGTATCCATACAACTATTTTGGTTGTATCGATACAGATTCTCTACGGAGCATTCCCAACACAAGCTTAACAGCTTGGTATCCATATAACCGTTTTGGTTGTATCGATACAGATGGCTTTCCGACAGCTTTTTACAGTTTTTCAACCATTCATATTTGGAAACTTGCTACTTGTAGTAACCTTTTGAGATATTTTGAGGGAGGAAGTTGGTTTTTGTATAAATATCCCTCTTCTCTCTCCTAGGAAAGGTAGTTTTTGCTCTAGGTTCATTGTTGTTGCTCAAGTTTTCATGCTTATTTTCCTTAGAGCTCGAGTAAGTTTAGTTCGTTTGTTAATTTCCCATTTGTTAATGTTGTAGCTATGCTTTAGATTCTCCTTAATATCAAGTTTATTTTCGTTTTTGTCGGTTAAATATGTTTGTCATTTCTAACTTTAAGCTTAATCTTTCTAGTATGGTTGAGTAGTTGATTTCCTAAGTCTTGGGTTAATCTTTCCCAAAGACTTAGGTTGTTGTTTGGTTCTCAAACTTTCGGGCTTAAAATCATGATTTTCGGAATTAAGGTAACCTAGCCATTTTGGTCTAGGCGAGGGGTGTTAACTCGTATGTTGTTTAGTCAAGCGGTCTTGGCAAGCGGCGTACTGAGGGCTCGTGGCCTCTTATGTGTTACATACATTAGCAAAAATAGGTTGACTTAGTTCCGTTTAATCACATCTTTTGATAATCATAGTCTTTAAAGCTAAATCTTCCGAGTGTGAGCACGCGGTCGTGACTCTCGCTTGAGTTATAATTGAGAACCGGTAACGGCCTTTGTCAAGGGATAGAGGATCCCTAGACTTGTCTCTTTTTAGTTCATAAAGTTCATTTCTAGTCTTTTTCATTAGCATTTTCACCGTTCAAAGGAAAACCAAGTTGGCCGTCTTAAACGCTGAAATCCACCATATAAAACCTACAATTCGATTAAGCTATATTCGATTCTCTATGGGTACGATCCCGGACTTCCGAAAATTATGCTATTGACGATCTAGCCCTACGCTTGGGGTTTCAAATCTTGAATCTAAGGCAAAGGTCTTTTTCGGTTTAAGTAGCAAGGAGATGATTATTGATGCCGCTGGATTCTCTGTTTGAGTAGGAATTTTATTTTTAGCTTTAGAAATATCATGTTTTTTTATTTGAGTTAATTCTATTTCCCTATTTCTTTAGGATTCTTGGTCTACAAGAATTAGAATTTTGTTTGCAATTATATTATTAGGGAATATTATTTGTGCTGCCTATTTTGCACATTTTCAATTTTCTAGTTTTGGTAGGATTTCTTATTTTCTTGGAGATCTTAATTCCTTTATGTTAGTGTTGGTTTCCAAGTATTGTTTTGCTTGGTCTCCACTCTAAATAGTTACGTACCTTATTACTCCCACTAGTATAAATAAGGGAGCAACCCTCCTTGTAAATAATTCAATTATTTAATAAAATTCAGAGTTATCTTTTCTTTTCCTTGTGCGCAAGGTGTGCTTGTGAATTTGAGTGTTTATCTTGTTTGGACTAGTACGCGTGAATTCCGTTGTGTTTACGTAGAGTGATAATTGAGTGCAGGAGCTAGCAAATGACATTCTCAAGGATTGTTATGCGTGTAAGCTCATACCTTTTATTCCTTTCATATTGTGAGTGTACAAGTAATATTCCATATTTCGAAAGCTTTCAAAGGTTCCTGCATTACCGTTGAAATTAAACCACTTTAGATAGCTTTATGAGTGACATGATTCATTGATCTATACCACTCCATATATGCTACATGAGAAATTTTTGGGTGTCGGTACCACGTCACCCGGACGACGTGGTGCCCGAGCAGCACATTCGGGCCGTCTCAAAGTGTATTGGACGGCCCAGATTGAAACACACTCTCTACTCTCTCCTCTCACCCCAACACTCTCTTTCCAAATCCGAGCCGTCCAAAACCGAAATGGATGGACCGGATACGCCGGACGGGCACCACGTGGTACCCGCTCGGCACTGAAAATCTTCTCAGCATGTAGATAGCATAGTTACTGCACCCAGTACTGTAAAACCAAGAAGTCCACTTTTCTCTTTTAAATTTCTTTTGAACTGAAGTCCCACTTTTCTCTTCACATTCATCAAGCCCTAACAGAGAACTACCCAAACCCACTAACTCATAGCTACTGAATGATCAGAAAGCCATGTGTTACAATATATTCAAAGGTCAATCAGATTATAATGGAGTATGGTAGGCAAGAAGGGGCAGGAATCTGGTTATCATTATGATCTGTGTGGACAATTAGGTCATGCAATTAAGGTTAACAGTGTTTCCCTAGAATTTTGGCTTTTAGATTTTCAGTTTTGCTCTTTGTTTTTTCACTTTCATGGATAGTGATCTTCAGTTTGGAAGACATGGGTGCCTAATTCATCAGTGTGTTGGTATTGGTCTTTATCTTTTTACTGTTGCTGGTCTAGTGGAACAACTGAACCAAATATTATGGACACTGTTCATGCTCTTTGTGCATAAGAGTATAAGGGAAGCACGTAATGCACTCTAGAGTAGATTAGGTTTAACGAATGACAATAAAAAAAATTCACCTAACGTGCCCAACAGGGCTACAAAAAGAGTGAATCTCTAGCTAAAACAGAAAAAACTTGAGCCGACGGGAGACCCAGTTTGGAGGAAAAAAGTCCTCTATTCGCGCTGGTCGCTGCAGCATGAGCCAGCCCCTTTTTTTTTGTTTGATAGGCAATAGAAGTTTTATAAAAAAAATTTGGCAAAGAGTACAACAAGTTGGGGGTAGGGGAAAGAAATCCAACCAAGGGTTGGATGAAAAGAAAAAATCCCAGTGGACTGATGTCCAAACACCTTAGGGACAAAGCCCAAACACCTATAGGCCTAAAAATGCCCAGATTAGAACAATAAAGAGCATAAACAACTAGAAATGGCAAGACCCAAAAGGGCCAAGTCAAGCCCAAGATCCAAAACCAAACCCTAACCATTGCTATCCTAGGCACCTCCACCACTGTGGAGACCAGCCACCACCACCGTCACCATCAGCAGCAACCGCCACCCCCAACGACAATCGGCAGGCCGTGCACCAACTACCTCTAGACGACGATGTTTGATAAGCCAATGAGCCAGCCCATTGGCTTACCAAAACCTAGAAGAAACAAAATTTTGTCAACCCAAATTCACTGAGCGTTGTTACTTGTTAGATACATAACTTTTCTTTTGATGTGTAAGCACAGAATGGGGTAAAGAAAGGAAGACAAATTAATATGCAAATAGTTATTCTCGGCAAAAGAAAATTTATTAATCTTTGAGAGATGATAACAAAGATTAAACGGACCAAAAGCACAAATGACAAGTGTCACCGACTACTCAAAAAGACAGGGAGGTAAGGATTTTTCTCATGGAACTTCCCCTAAAACCTAGGCAGTTGGCATCAACCAACAACGGTGCTAGTAGCTTTTAACACCATCATTACCACTTGAAAATCCTCCTTAGAGTTAGGCTTAGATTATAATCACGTTTGTCTGGTCGGTGATTCACACTGCACAAATCATAAATAAAATGTCCAATTTATAAAGTGTAATTATGCCAGCACTAAGATGATTTGCTCCATGGCCTAAACAGAAGCCCCAAAGAGGTATTTCTTGATTTGGAAAGAAGTAAAGGCAGTTAAACAGGTTCTTTTGCCAAATTCATGCAAATGTTTTTTAGGCAATTGGGTGCAAAAAAGTGAGGCCAACCAAATTAGCCAGAAAGAAAGCACATGGTATTGCCAATAGATTGTCTTAGATCGATTTCCGGTCTGATCAAGAAGAAAGGTTGAGGTTGTTTGGTAAAGATTTTGAGAGAGATTTTTGAGATAATAAGTGGAGAGATAGACAAATAGATAGATGAGAGTAACAAGTGTAGTACGAACACTGTTAGGGTCGAGGTTGTTTGGTAAAGGTCATGTTTAATAATTTAGAAATCAAACTTGACCAAAGTAACGACTGTTCATCGTTAAGCACAAGGTTAGATTCCGTGGATATATGTCTTAGATCCCATAATCAAGCACAAGTCTAATCAGCTTTAGACCAAGAGTTTAATTCATGGGGGTTGAACCTCTTTTCTTTTTTTCCTTTTGGTTTGATGGTCAGGTTGTCCGGGTCAACTTACGACCACCTCAACTAATCCTCTCTCCGGTCTGATCAAAGGCAGACCACTCACACCGAGATGATGGAATTCACAAGAAATTACTTTCTCGACCTGACCCAAGAATCCAATCCTGATCAATAATATGAAAATCAAACCCACCAACCAACCGAACTAACTAACGGCTGGGGTTGAATCTTGCTTAGGGTAGCTTTTAGCCCATCGTTTCATGTCACCTGAAAGGGTAACCGGTGGGACCCTAACAAGCAAACACCGTTACACCCCCCTTCACCACAGGGTACTCCAAAAGTGGCATCTCTTTTACAAAATGATTGAAGTCATATGGAGAGGGTGGGAGGGGGGCACACTTGTGCCTTACTTCTTCCAAGTGTTTTCAGTTGACTTTTTTTCCCCAATACTTTCCATTTTTATATGGAGCAGTGGTTTTTAAAATAAAGAGATGAGAGATTATGAAGCAGAGACCAGGTAGAGTGGGGAACACATTAATGCAGAAATTGGAAAGAAAAAAAAAAGAAACAAGAAACAGAGGCAAATAGCTGTGATCCTTGCTTTAAAAGGGATAACATAGCATTACGGCATTTTCCAATACAAACAGTGTGGAGAAGGGATTGAGGGACATCGTTGAAATTGAAGAACTTAGAGTTGACATTTGAAGGACTTGGTAATCTTGTCTAGATAGTGCTTCTGATTTGATAGATACAAGAATAGTACGATCCGCGGAAATTTTACAGAAAGTGTCCAGGATATAGTGCACCGGGCGAGAAAATTATCTTGACTCACGGTGGATGGGCTCCATCCAGAAATGAATGCAACCTTGTGGCACGACATGATCATAAGAGATAATGGTGCGGTTGAAGTGCTGCATGTGTGTAGGTCATCTTGGCGATCGGGTCCTTTTTACTACAAAAACCTCTTCGGTGCCCATCGACGATCATTCTGAAGAGGTTCAACAAAATTCTTTACGTGTCGGGATTCTTTTTCAGAAATGTTTTTCTCAAAAATTGTGTTTGGTTGTGGGAGGGAGTGTGGAAAGACATTGTAGGGGACTAGGGGCAAGAGGGGAAGGTTGGCTTGGCCCTACTCAGGAGAAAATGGGATAGGTGTGTCATGTCTAATCAACATTGATACCCCAATGAAGAATGACAAGAATATTGCATTATTGGGTCTTTTTCATCCATCCTTTTTGCCCCCTTCTTTTCTTATCTCATCAAAGGAAGGTGGATAAGGTGTGCCCCCACAAGCTTCTTCTTAAGTGAATCATAGCCTGTGGCAATGGTTGGTTTTGGTTAAGAGTATCGGGTCTACTGGAAATGGTACGAACTACAAACTGCGCCCCTTGTAATTTGATATGACAAGTCATGAAGAGTAAGGCCCATTTTGCTAAGATTCTAATTTTTTAAGTACTTATTTTCCGCTTTACGAGACAGATCATTCTCTCACAATACATCACATTTGTTTACTGCGGAAAGAGGAAAAGGAAAAACATTCAACCCAGAAATAAGTTCCAACTACTCAAGAAATTGCTTTCTTTAGGATTTCCTTCGGGTTTTACATGGCATTTCAGGGGATCAGCAGTGCATAGACTACACTTTAACTATCTGCAGAAACAGTCATATCATTCAAAAACTGAAACATTACCACTCCAGCTGCATGAAGCTACTACATTAGGCATTGTTGGATGGAAAGCAACATCTGTGCATGCGTGTTCATACGCCTTGAGTTTCTTGATGAGGTCAGTGGATCGAGAGTCATAAAAGTAAATACATCCATCCGAGGAGCCCGATACGAGCTTCTCTCCATCCGAGCTGAAATTACACTTGATAGGGAAACCAGAAACACCATGGCTTTCGTACCTCTTGTACTTGTCGAGCTTGAAAGGGGGTCTGGAAGAGAATATAGCAATATAATTTGCGTTTGACTGTGCGACAAAATAAGAATCAAACGGGTGGTGCCTAATACAAGGACAAGTATAGGCTTCAACATAAACCTGAAAGAGGTAAAAGAAGTGGTTAGTCAACGACAATCATCAAAATTTCCAAAACATGAATGTCTCGAATACTCTAAGATATATAGAATTTAACTGGGTGTGTGAATTGGACAGACAAATTGCTTAGATGAAATAGGTTCGCCCAGACATCTAAATTCCAGGCTTAGCCCCTTAGGACCTCCATAAGCATGGTTTCCTCATGGCTACGAAAGCACTTCCAAAATAAATTCATCACAAAGCTTCTCAGTGCATTCACCCCATTCCCCAAAATCTCTAATCACAGAAATCCAATAAAACACGAAGGGAAAAGATACATAATTTTCCCCTTTGCACCAAATTTCAGGGTCTCATACCCCGCATATGACATCTTTCCATGTAAAGTCACACTTACAGAGAAACTTACAGCTTCTATCCTTCCATCTGGTTCGAAAGAGAACATTCAGATCTTTAAATGGCATTGAACTATAACCATAATGTCCGAAATATGCAGCTTAGACTCGAATCAAAATGCCTATAACATAGTTGGGAAGATGCTGTTGTATGGATTTATTTTCAGACTACTTCGATGTAGCAGTAATGTCTAACCTATGCTTGCACCTTAAAACAGCAGCCCTAATTTAAGCATTTAAGCACCAACAACTAGCAATTGACTCAACTAAATAGTATATGTAACTGGGAATTGCAAAGGTTTGCTCCCAAATATTAGCAAACGTTGCGAAACTATGCAACAATACCTGTAATTAATGACACCAAGAAATCATCAGAAGAAATGAGCTTTCATGAAAAGTCACTTACCTGATTTGACAGTGGAACTTGGCGAGAGATATCCCAAATTATTATCGAATTTTCACTGACGTTGCCTATGGATATATCGCTTGAAGAGATGAATTGATTGGCATCAATGGTGAATTCAACGTCAAGGATTGGACTTGGGCCTCGAAAATACTCCTTTATCACCTTCCCAACTCTAATATCCCATAACCTAAGGAAGCCCTTGGACCCCCCAGAAAGGAAGAGGTTGGAGTTATTTGGATGGAACTTTACAACTCCGACAACTTGGTCTTCCTTGAAAACCTGAGTCTCTGAACCCCTTTCAACATCAATTAACCTGGATGTGCTGTCATATCCACAAGAAAGTATAGACAGTCCCTGTTTCGACCACTTCACATCTTTAACTGCTGCATTGTGATAATTCAATATCCGTGCTTTCTTCTGATCTCTGCTCCATACATTCCATATGCAGATTGTATGATCCATTCCGGCAGATGCAAGAAGATGAGCTGAAGACTAACTTCAATGGAAGATCAGAACGCAAACATATTGCATAACAAGCAAAAGACTACATATTTTCAAGAATAAACAATTAAGCAGACAATCAGCAGATCCTTTCAGCGACTAAAATCTTGTCCATAAAGAGAACTTTTTTGATGTGTTGTCCATAGAGAGATCTATAAAACGGATGCAGAATCAGCATGTTTACTGTTTTGGCACACCTTCATATTACAAAGTTTTTGGGTAAAAAACAAGAAGCTAAATAAGATTAAGTTTTAGCAGTCAGTGTCATGGTGTCATATCAGCCCAACTCAAGGAAGGTATCAAATATCAACGTCTAAATGTCTAATGTCATTATGAACTAGTTGAAGTCTCCAAGATACACCAAAACGCTATGGCTCCATTTGGTTTGTCGTGATCTGGGTGAAGTCGCTCTTCATAGAAATGGGTTCTCAACATGATTTACCAGTAAATATATTATCTGATACAGTGGCTGAGATGATACATGTTAAAGTTGATCCATTTCCTGAGACAGATTGTACCATTTCGTTGACTCAAACCGTGCATTAGAAACCCCACAAACACCAAGTATTTCTATTAAAATCTTCCATCCCAATATGAATACCCATCGCTTGTCAAAAAGTTATTCGACAAGGACAATCATAAGTCAATGCCACATTTACATGAAGACAGAGAGATGACTGGCAGTTTCCTCTCTCCTCTTACCCCTAGGACCAAGGTGAACAAAATCTTCATGGGCTTTCTATTTCCTGATGCATTGTGCAATTTGATTTTGGGCAACGGTTGCCTGTGCAATAGGTGTCTGCATGTCATCTTCTATTTCTATGAGCAAAGTTCCTGATAATGAACAATGAATTGTTCATTACTAAATTTCAACCCTGGCCCTTCCATTGCACGCTCAGTATTAACATTTGATTACTTGGTAGCACATGATAATAAACTGGGTAGCAAAACAAAAGCACATAAAAATAGCAGACATAGAAAGGATAGTTAATCCCAGACTCCCAGTATCAATTCTTTGACACGATAAGAGAACTCAACTCACCATGATTTGTTGACCACTGTACGACATTTACAGCCTTTGAGTGGCCACTAAGAGCTACAGAGAGATTTTCAGATGTTTGGCCCAGCCCTGCTTGTCCCTTTGTTTGACGCCTCAGTGAGGACAAAATTCCATGAGGGATATCTGAATCCAAAATGCTTCCCACAACTGATAGAAGAGCGCACTTGAAGTTAGTGTGATTATTCCTCATAAGGCCATGATTATCAAGTTGAAAAACCACATAGCCATAGGATTAGAGATTATCCGTAAAGATGTTTACAAAGTATATGCTGATGAAATCAAGGAAGAGTAGAGCTTCATACTTTAATACTTTAGGGCGAGGTGCCAACTGAGATAGTAGACATATTTAGGGAAAGGAGCTTCATTAGGTTTTTATTCATGTTTTTCTTGTTTCTTCTCCCTCCTGGATCCTAATGGGTTCTACTTCTCAATTGAAGTGCACCTGTTGGAGTCAAACTGACTTTGAGGAAGTCATGTTATGGCTTGATATAGGGTCGAAAGTCAAAAAATATCATTGTTGTAGAACCGGTTTGGTGCCATTTTGGCACTATCAAATTTTGATAATTTGATTAACTTATCTCATTTTTCGATACAGATCTATTGAAATGTGGCAGATATAGCCAAGATAAAGTTGCTGTCAAAATATGACACCAAAGATGTATTTTCCATTTTTTTGGTGGCAACTTCGCCTTACTGGTTTTAGAACATTGCCCTGTTATCATATATTTTGCCAAATTCTGGCTCTGGCATTCTAAATGGCTCATAGGTGAACTTATTCATACTGTCTGGGAAACCATTTGACCACTTTGTTGCACTTGGCCCACCAAAATCTTCCTAGAAAGCTGCAGCTAAATTTGCAACAAAACAACAGAAGGCGGAAATTCCGACCACAATATTCATTAGCTAATAATTTTGTAACACGAAAAGTTTCAATGCAATGGATTCACCATGTAAAACAGCAGGAAAAGAAATATTTACTTATCTTTCCCAAGCACAAGAAGTAAACAGCAGCCCCTTTGGATTGTAAGAAAGGGTGTGATAAGAAAGGGGATGGAGGCAAGGAGCCAATCAAAAAAGTCTCATTTTCATACTTTTCCCTTCATTTCTCACCAAATTACTCAATCCAAATATTTGAATTTGGCAAGAAACTCTTATCCTTCCTTTTTCTTTTCTTGTCAAATCCCTCAATCCAATGGGGCTGAAAGCGGAGCCAGGAATTAGCATTAGTGGTGGCACCTTTTTAAACACACTTCAACAAATTATGCCAAAGGATAAAAAAGCTAACATATTTATCGAGAAAGTACAACCTTATCAAAGTAAACGAATAGCTTGAATTGTCTCAGTGGATCAAGTCTAAGAGCAATTCGATAAGCAGGAACTAAAACGTCAATATTTAGCAATCTTGAGTTATGGGTTCTTTCGATCGTAAAGAGAAACAAAGAAACAAGACTATTATCAAAATCATACTTACTGAATACAGCACAAATGCATATAGGCCATGGTTTAACCTCTACTGGATTTTGGACGTTATGCATTGGAAAGTGAGAGAGAAGTAACAAACCAGGCGATATTGCCACCGGGTCAGGAGGCGGGGTCGGGTCAGGAACCCTGGGAACCGAACCCAAGACGGCTCGTTCTCTCTTGGAAATGTATCTGCCAGGAAGCGTAGATTCCGCTGGCGGGTGCGGGGCGGGGTGCGGGCGAAGTTGGGGCAAGGGTTCGAGGCGGGAACGAGGGTGATCGGGTCTGGGTCGCTTCGACGGAGGTGGAACGACGGGTCTCCGGTGTTCGGGTTGGTCGTCGTCGTCGTCTGAGGCAGTTGAGTAGGCGTTGCAGAGTAGATCCATTGTCGGGTCGAAAGATTACGGATCGGTTGGAATTAAAGGAACCTTTTTCCTTCTTTCTCTACTCTCGTTGTAAACAAATTCTAATTCGGAAAAATATAGGGTAAATTTCACTTACCTCCCCTGAGGTTTCTGACAATGACAGACACCTCCCCTCACATTTTTAAAATTGCACTTACCTCCCTTGTCAGACTTGTCGGCTAACGGACGTTAACAGAGTGCGTGAATCAGTGAATGTACAGTTTTACCCTTTTATTGACCTCCCCTGAGGTTTCCCTAGGTCTCTCTCTGATATATAATTTAAACTATAATTTAATTAATATATTGGAGTTAATGCAATAGTTATCTAGTCTAGAATTTAAAAAATGAAAGTTTACTTCATCTTACCTCAAAATTTCTTGTGAAAACAAACTTTAAAATTATAATTTTTTGCCTATTTTCAAAGATTTAAATATTTAGTTTTAGATTTCTAGTTTTATTGAAATTGTGAAAATTTAATTCCAGCAAAATTCTAAAGGTATTTGTATTGGGAACCCA
Source organism: Rhododendron ferrugineum (assembly GCA_025642025.1). Classification (NCBI taxonomy): domain Eukaryota; kingdom Viridiplantae; phylum Streptophyta; class Magnoliopsida; order Ericales; family Ericaceae; genus Rhododendron; species Rhododendron ferrugineum. The sequence goes on from JAOTQK010000019.1 coordinate 2,201,364, forward strand.
TTACCTTTTTTTCCAATTATAATTTTGTTGCTTTATAAATTAAATTGAATTTTATTAGAATATCCTATCATAAATATCATTATCGAAAAAAACATATGGGTAAATCATGTACCCATAAGGTCCTTTTCTAAAAAATAGAAGATTAATTTTGACCAAAAAAAATTGACATGTGTACTGCTAATTTAAACCGGCCTCAATTAGCAACTATATTCTATATACCATAGAATTTTTTAATATCATGAAACTTTTAATCACAAATTTGTTTTACAAGATCCAAAAGTTCGAAAAAAATTCAGTTGGAGAAAAAATATGGTTTGGCTAAGAAACTGTGTAAGAGTTTTAGCCAAAATATGCCTTTTTACTCCAATCAATTTTTTTCCAGTTTGGATGACATGTAACCTTAATTTAAAACCATGTATTTTAGAATTTTTTGTTATTCTTTGCAAAAATAATAAAAATTAAAGCTTTATGTAATTTCTTGTAATGCTTACGTAGCGTTTGTCTTCAAATAAATTCAAAAGCTTTTTCAGTCACTGTAGAAAAAAAATACTTATACATGCATATTTAAAACCAAATGTATATATGTAATCGAAAAGTTCGAAAAAGAAATCGGTTGGAGAAAAAAGATGTTTTGACTAAAACTTTTAACATAATAATTTTGGTATAAAGATGCATGGTGTAGGGTTGGGGAAAAAAGTTTACCTTAATATGGCTTTAGAAATTTTTGTTATTCTATGAAAAAAAAGACTTTTGAAGTATCATGATAAATGATAGGGTTGGGGGAAAAAGTTTACCTTAATTTAAAGCCATATTATTTTTAGAAATTTTTGTTATTCTATGCAAAAAAAAAAAAAGACTTTTGAAGTTTCATGTTAAAGGAAAGAAATTGTAATTGCTTTGTATTTATGCCTACATTTGCATTTGACTTCAAAAAAGTCAAAAGTTGTTTCAAGTTTCCTAAAAAAAAAAATTAAGGAAAAAAATTGTAACTTAATCTCTCTATTTATGCCTAATATGCATTTGACTTCAAAAAATCAAAAGTATTTTTAAAGTTTTGTAAAATAAATGCTTATACACACAAATTTAAAATCAATGTATATATTTGTTTAATTTTGAAGATACACGTGCATGTGAGATATGTATAATAACTTAATCTCTTTTAAATAGTTTTAATTAGGAACATTAATGTCTTTTAAATTAAGTCTAGAAGGGAATTCATTTCACAAAATCATTCTAAAGGGGTAAAATTGGTAATGAAATGGATTTTAGTGGCTGATGTAAACATTTTCCCTTAGATAGTAAAGGTCTTCTAACGGCAATGGAGGAATTTGTAGCCGACAACTGAAGCAAAGGGGAGGTAAGTGCAAATTTTAAAACGTGAGGGGAGGTGTGTGTCATTGTCAGAAACCTCAGGGAGGTAAGTGAAATTTACCCAAAAATATAACAAAAATTTATATAAGACGATGTAAAAAGACTATTTTTTCGTCAATTACAAATATTTTTTTGTTTTAGATGAACTTTTTTCGACTTTTGTTTATATTTTTATTCTTCATTATCAACCTCACAACTCGTTTTTCCAAGGGTTCACAGTTTTTGCGGGACTTGGGGATGCTGCCGAGCAGTTGCTTCGGCAATTCATCTTGGCACGGACAAACTCGGATCAAGTCAGAGCGTATAAAAACCGCATACAAATTTGAACCGTTCATTGCTCGGTTAATATCCGAACCATCGGTTGTCGAGATTTGACCACTCTGCACCGCTCTATAAAGAGATGCTTAGTAGCATCTCCTATTCCTATTCTTGTGGTGGGCAACAAGTATGTGTTGACAATACCTTAACCCTAAATTATCTGTATTTTCTAAGAGCATCTCCAATCTAATAAACAAATGAGTCATGATAGCGAAAATGGTGATGACTAGGCATTTTGGCTCAATTCAACTTCACTACCATCTAACTTTGACGTGTGAATGGTGGATAGCAAAAATATAGAGTAAGATTGGCGTACATAGATGAAAAAGTAAAAATAAACAAAATGGACAATACTAACGTCCGCCTAACGGGCGAAGGATAATGTGTAGAAAGTGTATCGATATCCGAAAAAAGTGTATTGCTATCCGAGAAAGTATATTGATATTCGTGAAATATGTATTGATATCTTTTTTTTTTTGCCATTACATGCTTATTATCCTCAGCTTAATGAGCAGAGATTAGCAAGACGGAAACAAAATAAACAATACTTTTTTTTTTATGGCCTTTTTGGTTCTGGATAAATAAATAGAGAGTTGGGTTGGGAGCGTAGATGGGATTAATGTTCTCTTTTGGATGGACCACTGACCCAACCAAAGCTCAAGAATCACTGGCATGGGATTGCGATTTTTGGGCCTACATCAAACTGGCCTTAAAACTAATTGGACTCTGGATCATTTTACATAGAGCATTATTTCTGCCAAGCATTAGCATATCTCCCTGTAAGTTCATTTTCTTAACACTTTTACTTGGGAAAATAACGGTCCAGGACGTGTTTTGATAATAATACCCGTCAATGACAAATTAAGAACATTTGTTAATGCTGAAAATGTTCTTGACGGGTATTAATTATCAAAACACGTCATTGACCGTCATTTTCCCTTTTTACTTCACTATATTGAAGTCAATGAACTTGCGATTAGTCAACCTTGAGGTATGGCCCAATGGTCGTGTAGTGCTCTTTCGGAGTGTGAGCTCTAGGTTCGACTCTTATGGATAGGGAAGTTGGCTCTCGTAGTAATCTAACAAATACTTGCATACTAACATTCTGGCAAAAAAAAAAAAGGCTTACAATTAGCCAGGACATAGTTGATTGCCCGTCTCCGGACTCCGGTCTACCACCTGCAAAACTGGATGACCAAGGGAGTTTTATCATTTATGGCACAAGTAAGCGCATTGTAAACAAATGAGAACAGAAAGATAGAAAGGGAAAGTTTTAGATTTCTAGGCTTTCACTCGCAGGTAAGGACGAGGAATTGCCCCAACTTGAATTGAGACCGCTCGTAAACACTGGAATCGGTCACTGAAATAGTTGAGATGCGCGTGATTTGGACACCTGAATTGCGAAAGCAAAAAGTTCTGTTAAATTATCATAGGACTTCTTCTAAATTACTAGGAAATGGCAAGTACAATTACAATGATACAAGAAAGGGAACGATAATAAGAGCCAATTTTGAAAAGCAAAAAACACACTGCACAAAGAGCTAATCTAAAAGGAGAGACTCTACTGTGAGCCAGGGGCGGTGGCATTTTGGCTCATTTGATTTTGATTTCTCACGATCACGTTTTACTTTCGGAAAAAAATTTCAGCGCCGAGCGGGTACCACGTGGTGCCCGCTCGTGCATCCGAGCCGTCCATTCCGTGTCTGAACTGCTCAGATTTGGAGAGGGAAAAAGGAGAGAGATGTTGGGGTGAGAGGAGAGAGAGGATTTCAATCCGAGTCGTCCAAAAGTGTATCGGACGGTTTGGATGCACCGAGCGGGTACCACGTAGAAAATACCCGCTCGGAACTGAAAAATCTCCCTTACTTTCGACACAAAATTTTGATATTTTTTCCCCCACAAACAAGTATATTAAATTGCCTCAATTCACTTCAAACATCAAACGCAACAGAAGAACTCAAGCATTTTTTCTTCTCCCTGCTCGGTATGGCTAATAAAAGATGAGGCTGGAGTTAGGGGTTTTTTTTATTGTTGCTTTTCTTTTCCTTTGCCGGCAGTTTGGCCTGGTGGTTTTTCGGGGGGTCTCCTAGTCCGGCTTGTACCGGTCTAGTTTTTTTTAGGCCCAGTGGATGTTGGTGGTGGGTTAATAATTTTAGGTTTAGTGTCGGTTGAGTTGTTTGGCCGGAGTCTTCAACTGCATTAGGGTTTCATTGCGTGTCTGAGTTGTGTCGGCAGTTTGGTTGCGCGATTGGGTTGTAGTTGGAAGTTTCGGAATTTGTCCAGATTTAATATGTGCTTTCTCAGGTTTGAGCTGGGGGTACGTTCGGGTTTCTCTTCTACCTATACCTAGATTGATTCCTAATCTAGACGTTTCGTCGGTCTTGCTTCTGCAGGAGGTTGTGTCGAAATCTTGGTAGTTTTGGTTCACCTTTTGTTTTTATGTCCGGCAATCCCGTCAATTTCTTCAATAGCTTCCTCTGCTCGACGAACCAGAACAGCCACATTTTTGTAATCAAGTGGGTTTCATCAAGTGCGGCCAAGTCTATTTTCACAAAAAAGAAATCACCAAAATCATCTCCGATTATCTATCAATTGATGTCCGATTAACCAAGATCTTTACCAAGGTTTATCTTCTTGACAATAGCTACAACTTCAACAGTCTCGATCGAGAATATAAATCCGAATGAGTTCGCAATTTACCAATTAGACGACGCAGTTCAATTGGGTTTGATCAAGTGTTGCTGCATCTATTTTCATTAAAAAAAAATCACCGAAATCGTCTCAGATTATCCATCAATCGATATCCAATTGACATGATCTTTGACAAAGTTTATCTCCGTGAAAATCTCTACAAATTGAACAGTCTCGATCAAGAATATAACCCGAGATGGGTTTGCAATTTACCAATTAGGCACCGGAGTTCGAATAATAAGCACTTCGCAGGTGGAAGATGAGAAGTTTTATTGAAACCAAGCGACGTCGTTTTGATTAAACCTCCAGTGTTGAATACGTGAGGTCTGAAGAGAACACGGTCGACGTCGTTTCAGTCGCCCCAAATATCGACCCATCTTTAACAGGTCGTCGTCCCCATTCTCTCTCTCTCTCTCTCTCTCTCTCTCATCAGCGGCTCAAAATGTCAATTTCCACTTCATTCCGACTACCCAAAGACTACCCACAACAAACCCACCTCTCTCTTCACCACTACCACTACCCCTACCCCTACCATCTTCATCATCATCTCATCCCTCTTTCTCTCTCCTACCCATTTCGGAACTCCCTCCAAAACTCCAAGAAATCGTCAAGCTCTTCCAAGCCGTGCAACAACCCAAGGCCAAATACGAACAGCTCCTTTTCTACGGCAAAAACTTGAAAACCCTAGATTCCCAGTTCAAAACCAGAGAAAACAGGGTCCAGGGTTGTGTCTCTCAGGTATGCAATGACGGACCGACCCGCGTTTCATATCTCTACTAGAATCATAGTAGTTCTTATCTCAATACTGTTATTAAAGTTGAATAAGTATTGTTATCTCATGAACATTATTAAACTTACCTAAGTCTGCCTGTTCGACATCATTTTGAACAATCCTATACCAAATTGCGTAGGGCTGCAAAAGAGAAGAGTCAAGCCGAACTTTATAGTGTTCGAGCTATTAGCAGACGAATATGCTGACTTTTCCGAAGAATAATACGACTTCTTGTATTTCTATTACGACCTCTTTCGGGTGAACAAAGCGAGCCTGGCTAATTTCCTTAATGAGCTGAGCCTATAAAGCGAGCTGAGCTTTTCCGAGCTAAGTTTTTGAGTGTTGAGCTCAGCTTATTTAGTAAACGAGCCTGAAACTCGAGCCCGAACTCGGCTCATCTACTAAACGAGCCAAGCCTTGCCTTAATGAGCCAAGCCATGAGCAGCGATTAGCTCGGTTCGTTTGCAGCCCCTACCAATACGATAATACCCACCCAACCAAAAAGTTTTGTGACAAATAATTTTTAGCAATAGTTTTAGATTTGTTAAATCATTTTTGCTTTTTAAAATGGATGGGGCTGCACAAGGTTGTATGCCGTTAAATGACAGATATCTTAGTAATTGAATAGATAGGTTGGTCGAAAACATATAGAGTAATTTTTTTGTTAATTTTTTTCCGTTGCAATTTACGTTGGCAAAATTAATTTTGCCTCTTGTAGGTTATAATTTTGTTTAATGTTCGTCTACCCAGCGTTGAAATTCTGTGTCCTTGCAGGTATGGGTCAGAGCATACCTTGACTTGGACAGGAACATTGTTTTTCAGGCTGATTCTGACTCGGTACTCACCAAGGGACTCGCTGCTTTGCTAGTCCAGGGGTTTTCAGGTCGACCAGTTGAGGAGATTATACGGGTTCGCCCGACTTTGTGGTGCTTCTTGGGTTTCAAAAACAGAGTCTGACTCTGTCGAGGAATAATGGGTTCTTGAATATGCTGAGGTTGATGCAAAAGAAGGCGTTGCAGCTATATGTGGAAGCTGAAAATGGAGGTGAATTGGCAAGTGAATTGTCGTCTTTATCGATGAGTCCTACCTAGTTGAAAGTGGACGATATATCTTATCAACATGCAGGGCATGAGGGGTGTTAGAGGGAGTGCCGGTGAGACTCATTTTAATGTGAAAGTGGTGTCAAAGGAATTTGAAGGAAAAAGTTTGGTTAAGAGGCATAGGCTTATCTATGATTTGTTGCAAGATGAGTTGCAGAGTGGATTACACGCTTTGTCAATTGTGGCAAAAACACCATCTGAAGTTGATATCAAGTGAAGAATTTTGCATGAAAGAGGTTCCTTTTTCTGTTTTTCTCTTTCTCATTTTCATAGGGTGATGAGTTATGGAATAGATTCAGGACATCAGGTGTATTGAACCTTACTGAAGTTTGAGGACATGATAGGATTGTATGGTGAGTCATTAAGTCTTAATAAATCCTACTTGGAGATTCTTTCCGATGTTTTATCTTTTCTGATCTTCAAAATATTTTGCCCATTGTTCATATGTTTTTTTGATATGCATTTTTGCTTTGAGTTTCCTAATACGCAGGGCCGGTCCCGGGGTAAGCCCCACAAGCCCCTCGGCTTGGGCAACCCCACACCACGGGGCACCAAAAAAAAAAAAAAACCCCACAAGTATGTAATAAAATTTTAATTTGGCGCTATATCTGCAGGTAGTTTTCTTGTCCCCGTGG
>JAOTQK010000019.1:2215937-2243631 GCA_025642025.1 Rhododendron ferrugineum
TTGACTTTTCGATTGGTATGTGAGAACTGTGAAAAGTGGAGAGGATGTAACGTTCAAATAAGGGCTTTGTGGAAATTCTCCCAAAAAAGAGAGGATAGGGATGTCTTTTTGCATGGCTAAGAAAACAAAATGAGAAAATGAAAATGTGAAAAGCTCCTCCAGAGCTCTTTTTCCTTTCTCTTCTCCTTTCTTCAAATTTGAAAACCCATTCTTGCAAAACCAATTTTCATGTTTTCTGCCAAACAGCCAAAATTGAAAAAGGAGAATCCAAAAAGCCGAAAATGAAGCTGCCAAACGGGCCCTTACGTTTGGTGAAAGTAAACCCTACTCTCAAATATTGACGTGTTACTCGTATGTATTTGAGTATAAAATTGATTTCACATAATTCTAGCTGATACCCGTATCTCACAATATTCGTTGTCGTTTGCGCAAGAGAAAATATTAAACACGTTACGGTATTACTTATCGTGTGATTGGAAGATAAAAAAAGACGTTCCACTAATACTAGTATTTCCGGGAGGATCTCAATTATTCTCAAATTTTGCTCGTGGTATACGGGAACACGTGTTTTACTCAAGTTCCCTTTTTTACTTTGGGCAACTACTCAATTTCCTGGCTGACCAAAAGATCTGAGTCACGTTGTCTCGAGATTTATATGATAGTAGTACAATAAAATGTGTGACCTAAATAAAGGCAAAGCTCTTCCGACCCTAGAATGTGGCCCTTGGACCCCATTTGGTCGGCTTCTTACTCCTAATTCAATTTCATGTTCTCTCTCTCTCTCTCTCTCTCTCTCCAACATGGTGAGCGTCATTGGTAGTCATCAATTTGTGTTGAAATCTGAAGTAAACATGTCGAGTTTGTCAGCTAGCACAGCTCAAGCTTGCCTCATTATAACATCATTTTTCCGGATGCAGAGAAATGGGCAAACCCTACAAAATTTAACAGCTTGACAGCTACTGTAGTATAGTACTATCATCAGTCTGGGAGATGCAATCGGGATTGTCACTTTGGAAGCTCAAATTATTGAACTTGTGAATCGATCACTACGTACATGTGCTACTTCATCATCTTGTTCGGATCAGTTTATGTGTACACTTCACGTACACCTAAAGCTCGTTTGTTTGTGGAAACAACATGAGACGGAACAACGTTTTAAACCATGATTTAAGTGGGGGGTCATGGCGGTGGGTTGCTGTGCTAGTCTCCCCAGAGATTTGGATTGCACAATCGGGTCCAATAGTGTCTCGGTTGTAGGGTTGTTCCTTAGTTACCAAAAAAAAAAAAAGACTGATAAATGAATTCTCAGGCCGTGGGTGGGATCGATATAACACTCCCTTAGGATGTAAAACTAGTGAAGGAAAAATGAATCCAGTGTTTATTTTGATTGAAATCGTGACATGCATTTCTTAATTATTTTATCCCTCATACAAACATCAGTAAGACACAGTAAACCGAAGTGTTTGATTATCGTCGGTGGAGAGATACGAACATGCGAGCTCAGAAGCCAGCCCGAAAAATCTTAGTGAAACTTATCAATATTCTTGTAGCCAGTGGCGGACTCAGGAATTTGACATAGCGGGGGCACCAATTTTTTTTATAACCGTAATATATAAGTTACAGTTAAGTATATTTACTCCAAAATAATTTTAGCATTCATGATAAATTAATAATTTTAAAGTATATATGTATTTTAATAATTAGCTACTTGGGCAAACTTGCGCACTTTGACTATATGCATTATCACATGTTCATCATCTATTTTTCTATTACAAACTCTACTATTACAGTTTTGAGGACAAAAAGTATACAAATGCAATGTGGAGGTAGACTTGAACCCATGAATAATATAAAAATCAAGGTACGTACTACTATTTTCTATTGCCTTTTGAAAAAAAAAAAAACACATTTTCTACTCTGCCTTTTGGGAAAAAAGCAGATTTTTCTATTGCCTTTTGGAAAAAAAAAAAACCACATTTTCTACTCTGCCTTTTGGGAAAAAGGCAGAGAAAACATTCAGAATTGCACGCGTTGAGTTTCGAACCCGCCACCTCTGGCTTAACAAAAAGGCACTTAACCACTGCACCAGCAATAAATTTCTTACATACATTTAACATAAATAATATATATATATATTTTTTAATTTTTTTTTTCAAGGGCGTGAGGGGCACGTGATCCGTGCCCTATGGTGGATCCGCCCCTGCTTGTAGCCAACCAGGTGCATTGAACGGTTTTTCTTTGGTACGCGTGTTTTGAATGATGAGAAAACGAGAAGACTGTAAAAGGCCGGGGAAAAAAATTCGCTTTCGGTCTCTGACTCGTAGGAGGGTAGGGCTCACTATAGCGCACGCGCATATGCCGCCTGGACCCCATTCGTTGACTCTTGTCCTTTGAAATCTAACAACAAAACAAAGTCAAGAAGCAATGAAGCATGAAGCCTGCCGATGGCGTGGTGTCCGAGCAACACATTTGGGCAGTTTAAAAGTGTATTAGACGGCTAAGATTGAAATACTCTCTCTTCTCTTACCCCAACATTTTCTTTCCTCTCACTCCAACACTTTCTTTCTTTTTTATCTCTCTAAATCCAAACTATCCAAAATCGAAATGGACGGCCTCCTCCAATCCTCTTCCGCCGCCTTGTTGCACTTAAGTCCTCCCCTTTTTTTTTTCACTTTTTTTTTTTTGCTGTAAATACATCAGTAATTTGTTGGTGGACTTGCCCTTCTCCTCTAAAAGAAAATAACAGATCGGAGTTTTACAGTTTGAATTTTCATTTTAAGGATAGCTTGAACGCATCTTAAGTAATACTTACGGCCGTATTTTTTTTTACAATTGAGGAAGACTGCACTCTTAGACATCACTGGTTCAGATACGTTTGTTATCTTTTACCAGTAAAAGCTAATTTTGATTGGTAAAAATTAATAACGAATCTGAACCATCGATTGGGGAAATAGACGATCTGAATGATCACTACACCCCTACAGGGTCCCCAGATTGCAGCTTTTGGGTATGGTTTGAAATTGTCCCATTCACGCTAGTGATTAACTTATGCATCACAACTTTTTGATTTTGTTCTTATTCAAAAAAAATCGCATTTGTTAGTTATACGCTAAACTTTAATGTGATATGGCTTTGTCTCGATGAGAGGAATCAAAAAAGTAAAAAATTATGACTTTTACACAAGTATTTTAGGAAATATCCAAGAAAAAATTATGACTTTTACACAAGTATCGGATTAAGCTAATTTTTTTTTGCGGGAATCCTTGGAAAAATATTTTACATTTAATGAACGGCTCGAATTATTTGTATGGGATCCGTAATGGACCCCACATAAAAATCTGTGTGCGATTTGTGTGCATATTATCTGTGTGAATAGCATAGTTGCTAGCGTAAACAATCCTGGAGACTATAAAATAAATTAAATGAACACCTGAATCATCAACTTAAAGTCTTGTGTCAACTAGCAGATTTAACCAATTGGGGCTTTCTTATTTGGTCAAGATTCTCATAGCTCACCAGGAGGAGTTTGAATTCCCCCCACCTACCGATGTTCTTCTCTTAGATGGATTTTTTTCTTCTTTCAGTGTTTCTACCTTATAATGGGCTTATCTCTTATATTGATTGAGTTGTTAGGCTTGGTTATGTCGTGTGACTCTGACAAGTGATATAGTATCCCGAATTTATACTGTATACTTTATATATGACGTAAATGATCTATTCTATTGATTGAAAAAAAAAAAACTGGCAGATTTAAACAACACGCTTTTGTCTTTTCTCGAGATAATGATTAATGACCATGCCGAAAAAAGAGAAGAAATTGACTCCAATTCCCAATGATCATACCAGTCTATTCAATTGCAAACTTTTCTCTAGCGTCATAGTTTTAGAATTTTGGTTTTGGATTTGGAATAATGAGTAGAAAGAAATAGAAAAATAAATAAGAGTAACAATTGAGAGAAAATTTATTAAAAATCGTGCGCAAAAAAAAAAAAAAATTCAAAACCAAAATCCCCAACCGAACAAGACCAGAAATTCTCTCTCCAAATAGTAAGGGAATCCGCCCAGAAATCCTCCAATGTATCAAGTGGTGGATCAATGTATCAAGTGATTTTCAGTCGGAATCTCCAAACATGATCACGAGGTGAAAATCAATTGATTAGGTACAATAAAAGAAAAAATTAGTACTACAAAGAATTGTTTTTTGACTTTGTTGAATATACTTGGCTTTAAGCGAAACGAATTTGATTAATTTCAACACCACCTTTAGTATTGTCTAATCTTTTCAATTAATCTGTCCTATTTGAAAAGTCAACTCAGAATAAATTCTAGTCATTTCTTTAATTGGTTCTATTTTGACACTATAAATAGTGACCGAAACCCATATCATCATTTTATGAAACCAACACAAGCAGTACAAGAGAAGCAGATAGAGGAAGGTAATTTTTGGCTGTGCAAAAGAAGCTGAGCTCTTACAAGCGATCATGGCGGAGGAGTTTCAAATAGGCGGCGGAAACTGGTGGGGTTCCTCGAGAACCAGGTTCGAAGGCGGAACAACTCCCTCATCGTCCTCGGGACTGATTAGCATGGGCAGCAGCTTCGGATGGCCGGCGGAGATATTGGACCTCAATTACAAAGCAATATCGTCGTCTAATTTTACGAATTCCGTGTCCGCATCTGTATCCAGTAGTCCCATGCCTTTCCAGGATACCCGGAAACTGGCACAAGACCCCAACTCACAAATGATGGGTTTAGGCCTTTCTTCTCATGCAATGGATTGGAATCAAAACAATCCACGGTAAGTGATTTCAATTTAGAATAAGTTCTTTATAGCATTTTTTTTTTTTGATGAATAAACTGATTTTGACTTTTTTTTTTAAATCTCTTTTCGATAGTCGCGGTGGTGAAAAAGCGGAGACTAGATATTTGCCTGGGCTTCAGCAAAACACGAGCTTCGCCGCGAATTTCGATCAGCAAGAAATCCGGATGGAGTCATGGAGACAGAAACTAAACTCCAGCAATTCTGATCAGGCCAATGAGTATAAGCAATTCAGTACTCCCAATATGAGCTCCAGTTTCCAGATGGATCCAGCTGCTTATGGAAGCCCCTCCTCAACCATATCATCTCAAGGAACAGTCTTGGGATCTGAAAATCAACAACGGCCTAATAATTTTTTGTACCCCGCAAATTATGGATTGAGTAATCATCCTGGCGAATTATCGCCTTCGTTGTCGGAACTTCCTCGCTACTTGAGAAATTCGCCTCCGAAACAACAATCAAATAGCCGGTTGCAGTTTTCCAACGACGTTGCTCCTTCGTGGAACGCCGCGTCAGCATCCATGAACGATGTTCGATCGAGCACTTTTTTCTCTCCACCAACCTTCAATGAGAGACCTAAGGTAATTATATAAAGAAAGTATTGTTTCTGCATCTCCCTGACCAAATCGGCCTACATTAGGAATATTACTCGTTAATGGTTTCATCAAATTTGATAGCGACTTGAATAGAGGACAACATTGTTAAATTCAGTAGAATGATGTGACAGCGACATTTGTGTAATTAAACAACTGACCAATTGCTTTTCGGTTTGAGTGGTGACAATTATATGACTAGGGTTTCAACTTAATTTAATTTCCAAATTGTACCACCTTTTCTTAATATGCATTCATTTTTCACCAGAATAAATCGGTGGTCCGGGATTTGGGTAAGGTGGCGACCAAGAAAAGTAGTAGTGAAGCATCGAACAAAAGGTCCCGGAGCGAAACATCGTCTTCTTTGCCACCTTTTAAGGTACGTAAACACAACACTGAGCTTGTTTCGTATCTCGTTTATATTTTAATTTTTTGATATGATAAAACGTGAATAAATCGTTTGTTGTATTTGCTCCGAAAAACAATGTAATGTTTCAAAGAATAAAAAAGAAATTAAAGATTTTAGTATTCGGAAACTTCTTCCGCGCAAATTGCTAAAAAACGAGACGAATAAAATGAACGATTCAAACTCTTCGTACTGTTTCTGTTTCTGGATGAGAACTTGGAGCTGGCTTAATTTGTGGTTAAATTAGGTAAGGAAAGAGAAGATGGGGGACAGAATCACTGCGCTCCAACAACTGGTTTCACCTTTCGGAAAGGTAAACTTGTGTATGTGGTTTATGAATCCATCTTTGTATATAAACTTTCGCAAAAGATAAATGTTTAGAGATCAATTTCTTTCTCAATTCAGGAAAACAGACTTTGATTGATTGATTGATTGCCATGCTCGTGTTTTGTTGCAGACAGATACAGCTTCAGTGCTCTCCGAGGCGATCGAATACATCAAGTTCCTCCATGAACAAGTTAATGTAAGTTCCATAAGAACCATTTTCTCTTTTTTCACAGAAATGGCTGTTCGTCTGTTCGGGGCACCATCTTATACGTACGCACCTTGACTAATCCCATAATCTTGAAGTTAACAACCGAATAAATTAACCTCCGATGACCCAACTTGCAAAGGGATAATATTCTAACTTCTTATCATGATTCCACTTCACCAACCCATTGAGACTGAAGGGGCCTTAATCTGATGATAACACTAATTATCCTTGCTTAAATTGTCACGCAAATTGTAGAAAATTTTATTCAATTGGTGCAAAAACTATTAGATATGTCTCAATTAATTAACTATTTCTCTGTCTTCTTTGATTTGAAATATATATCAGGCTTTAAGCAGCCCATACATGAAAAGTGGAGCTTCCATGCAACTCCACCACCTGGTAAATTAATGCTCTCCTCTCATTTTTTTTTTCTTTTTTTTTTCTGCTCCACTATTAGTCATAAAATAAAAGTAAATTTCGCAAACAAGATGTTAATATCGCAAATTGATCCAGATTTCTTTATGATAATGAATTTTTTTTGCCAATAAAAAAATAGAAAAGATCTACATTTAGTAGCATCTTTAAAAATATGACCTACAGATAGCTGAATAGAAAATTATGTTTTTAAAAATTACCACATAAAAACATGCAATAGAAAATTGTACGTACGTACCTCGAAAAAAATGTGAGGAAAGTTGCTTCTTAATTTGTTCACTGCAAGTGTTTTTTTTTATCGGCAACAAAAAATTTATTAATAGAACTCGACAAAAGGTACATCGAGGAAAACCAATATTACAAAGACTATGAGGAACTAAATTTCACTGCATGCTTATTAGGGTTTACTTACTGCACTATCCTTAAGTACTTCTTCTAAAAATTGATAAAGCATTTCCTAATTACCTATGCAGGGTTTTGATAAATCAAGAGACTGTAAAGGACCAAAGCAAAATCTGAGAAGCCGAGGGCTGTGTTTAGTTCCAGTTTCGAGCACATTTCCAATCACTTGTGAGACACCAGTTGATTTCTGGAGTACTCCTACATATGGAGCGACCCTCAGATAAATAGACGAATTGAAATAGCAGCCATGGATCGATATTCGGGCACGCGACCGATTATCCGGTGGCAACTAGTCCTTGTCGAAGCCCTTGAAAAGTCTGAGATGAGGAAGTAGGTAGATATATATGATATGATGTTGATTTAGAGAAAGAAGAAGAAAACGACCCTTACTTGACGGACTTGGTGCATGACCCTGAAGTGCATCCCTGTACTATACTATAGGGTATAGTGCATGATTTGACTCGTCGATCTTGACAATCAACGATTTGGATTTCATATCGGCTCCTGCATATTTTAGCTGTCCGTTGCCAAGATGAAATTTGAACCATTTGCCGAGTAATTGTTGGGCCAGATGCTGGCAAAATGCGCTTCATTAGTGATTAAGTTGAATAGAGGGACAAGAAGGTATATATACCTGACTCCATGGGACTCACTTAGCCTTGTAATTTTCCGACTTCATTTTCTTACATAATATATGCTTTATTTTATGTCCTATTTTTTTTTATAATAATAATGCCTTTTTGAGTTAAAAAAGCAAATTGGGAACTATAATAAATGAAATGACACTCATTGTAATTTTGCATAATAATCACCAAAGATCGATAGAGTTTTTGTCCATAAAATAGAAATGTGATTTATTAAAAAGGTTGGCCAGGAATTGGTAAAGAATAGGTACCGGGGTCCTGTAATACGTGCAATAGTGCATTATAAAGTGTAGTGTGCAAACTGAATCGTCCATGTTGGCTATCAATGATTTGTATTAATTCCATCTCGACAATGAACTGCTTGATTGGACCCTACTAGCTAGGACCCCGGCCAAGTCCTAATGAATAAGTGCTAAATAAGACAGAAATTTTGTTGCTGGTAGATGAAGGGAAGATAAAGGAGCTTTTCATTGTTGTATCTCCATGTGCATACACATGCAGATGGCACTAGCTTTAGTTTAAGGGAAGCAAAAAATGGAGAAGAAATAAAAAGGAATAATTTAGTTCTATATTGGAGGAAGCAGTGTGGGGATCGGATTATTTGATTGGAAATTACACTTTTGGTTTGTTTATTTGTTTGGAATATGTTTTCTTTTTTTGTCACACTTGATACATCAGCGAGAGTTAGCGGGGTGTTAGTATATTAGTCAATAGGGGGTTCAGAGACTGTCCATAGCCTTGAACTCCAAACTCACCCCTCGTGGGGCTAGAACTCAGGCCTCCACTGGGGGACATGAGACAACCAACTTCACCAAGCTAGGTTTCTCATTTGGAATATAATATGTTAGTGGAATTGATCTGCCTCACATTCAGACAAATTTTTGTAAAGAAAATGCTAATTAACCTTATGACTTATGAGTCATTAGGGAGTAAAATTTGACTCCAAGACATAAAAAGTGCATCAAAATTAGAACTGAAATATGTGGCATGTGCATTTTTTTTTAAAAAATTTTTAGATGCTGTTTTCATATTATAACATCTCAATTTCGAATTGTCAGCAAAACAAAATCAAGGGAAGGTTCTTGCCGTTGACGTTAGGGCTCTTGGATTAATCGAGACTTCGAAAACTAGAACTAGTCCTGATATCAAGATATAAAAAAAAAAAAAAAATCTCAATTCCTTCTTTTACCCCAATTTTTTTATTGGATATATGTTTTCATTTTAGCGGATTATTGGGTGGGAAATAGAGGAATTAATATAGGTACAGGAACCATCAACCATTTGTGCTGTTCATCCATTGGCCACTTTGAAGTGCTCTCATTGGATGGTGAAGAGAAGCCAAAAACCCAAATCTCTCTCTCTCTCTCTCTCTCTCACACACACACACACACACACGTGCAATCTATGGGATTGTCCTTTGTGTGTGATGTCAAAATCTTTAAATTCCTAAATCCCACCTGAAGGTGGATAATATTACTGAAGATCTTTTCTGTTTCTTTCTTTGATTTTGTGTTTTTTTGGGGGAGTTTAGAATATTTGTCCCGATACATACATCTTTCTTATACAATCGAATCCACAAAACATAAACATACCACCAGGGGTAGTAGCTTAGTGGCTCATGACTTACTTCCATAGAGTTTTAATGATCAGGAGGTCACGGATTTGAGTCGTATGTGCTAACGATGCAGCTCTCTCGGCTGAGGTCCACTAGCTCTAAGTGGGGCGGTAGTTTTCTATGGCTCATTGGTCTCTTCCCGGGCCCATCGCTGGTCTGGAGTCCCTATGGTCATGCCCAAGAAAGGGTTGCTATGCCCAGTCGTCCCCTCCTCCACCTTGTTATGGGATTAGCAAAAAAAAAAAAAAAAAAAAAAAAAGGAATCCACAAAACATGTTTTCCCCAAAAGAAGGGTAGCCTAATTAAGGTCAGCATTTTGTTTCTTTTTCTTTTCCCTCTTTATGGATTTTCTTTTGCCTACCATAAACTCTTGGCATCTCAACAAATTTTGAGGTTATTTGGGAATCAACTCAATCAAGCAAAATAAACTTGGACTACATTTGTTTTTGGTTAATGGTCCAAATTTGATTAATACCAAGTATGTAGTTGTAATTAATAATATAATTGAGAGAAAAAAAAAGTTACTTTTGCTAAAGTTGATTGTCAAGCAATTGCCTTTGTAATGAGAACGAAATAGGACACTCAATTTTCAAGGGAAAAATATGTACTTATTCCCCCTTATGTCATTTTTCAAGGGAAAAATAAAACTCGGGTTAATGATCTGGACCATTTATCTTGTGGTCTCCGAGAAAGTAAAAACATTTCTAAAGGAAATTAAATTGATCGGACATTGATAGACTCATAAACCAATCGCATGTTTATCAACGTAAATCATCCATTTCCCCAAACAAAATGTAGTAGTGTTTTTCACATGCGCATGGTACTGATGCTTGCTGAAGCAGGGCGGGTTTTATTTTTTGAACAGATCAAATGTTATCTGATGGGACTGCACAAGGTTGGACGGTTGAGATCATTGTCGTTGGGCCCGGGTAGGAGTAACAATAACAGTTGCAAAGGGTACAGGGAGATGTTATAGAGGGGAGCTCGTACCAGCAAATTCCCCGCAAAGCAGACCGAAAAACGAGAAGAAGTTTCCTTGCTATTGGGGGAATGTGTAGTTCCGGGATCCGGAGATCCTATAGTGCACCGACTGTTCATTTCGGCACGGACAGCTCGGATTTTATCGGAGCATGCCTGATCGATTCTGGGCTGTCTTTAGCCATCACCACTCACCAGCAAATGCCCCGCGGCATATTTAGTTTTGGGTCTAACAAATAGAATGGCCCACTTATTTATCTATCACATCGGGCCGATACAGGCTTCAAAGATCTTGGCCCAAAGTTTATCTAAGATTACTAGATGTTCGGGTTAGTTTCCGTGCAGCTCACCTAATTCTGGGACCATGAAGTTAACGACCAGACAAACCTCCAATGGCCCCAAAAGTTTTAAATGCTTGGCTTTTGTGTGGTTCAAACTTGCGATTTCTTGGGGGCAAGCCCTTTAGACGTGGCATGCTTTTTCACAGTGGCAGATACACAGTAGGGCCAATGGGGGCACGGGTCCCCATTACAATTTTCAATAATTTCAATTTTACCCCAACTAATAATGGCCATGAGTGTTTGTATCAAAAAATTATACACATTTTCTCTCTTATAACACTTACATTTCTAGTAATATCTTTGTCAAGTTTTCAAAAATTTATCTTTTACGTGCTTTTTTTTTTTTCATAACGACTCGTTATCTATATGTATATTGTAGCAAATGTTATGTTCTAAGTTCAATTCTTTCATATTATAGTTTGTTTACCATAAGTAAAAGATAGAAAACTCTATGATAATGGTGCCTCTACCGAGCTAAATATCCGGTTAGACCACCGTTTTTTCATACACACTTGGCCAAACCCATAATATTCAACCTTTTGGCTCAATTAAATTCACATGTCCATCTAGTATGGACTATGGAGATAGATAAATTTTTTTAGAAAGAAAAGAGAAAACGATACGTCTGTCACTATTTCTTCGTTGTCTTTGAACGGACCATAACTGTTTTTCGGCCTTTAATTTTCCTATTTTCACAATGAATGAACATCCATCCAAATATGATTTTTGGGAAGGATGCTGATTTTAGCACTCCACTTTTGTATGCAAGCGCTCCACTTTATACATGAAGCTAATAGATGGCGCGCGAAAATCAATTTCCTAAAAAGAAACAGATTCTTAAGCTACAAATTTCAAAACGTGGGATTTAGCTGGCCAATGGACAAATGGTCAATAAAAGACGCTATAATAAAAATCTTCTTCATATCAGTTTGACTTTGCTAGAACCAGTCAAACTTCTGTACGTATTTTTTTTTTTGGGTAAATAACTTCTGTACGTATTTGCTTACATAGAAACCATGCCTACTGTTGGAGTAAGCTTCAGGTTCGTTTATTTGACGAGACTAATAGTTAATGGATATACATAATTTCTTAACAATCGGATTAATAATACCATAGTTAATCTCATGATATTGTAGATTTTATCTTTTGTGGCATTATACATCAAATATGTAGACACGACGACTTCCAAATTTCATCAGTTGATTTTCTCCCCTCTCCGTATGTCATGTCTATCGATCTCGTACCATATAGTCAAAAGTATTCGCTCCATTGTTATTTAGTAATATATAATTTTGAAAGGAGGACTACGTGAACTCCATTGGAATATCGAAATTTCAAACACTCTTGTCGAAAAGAAGAAGAAAGAGAAGTGGCCAATTTGGTGTTTTCTTATTGAGCAAGGTTTGAGGGTTGCAATAGTGAGTTGGAGTGTCAATAGCGGTCCAACCCTAAATCCTAAATAACCTAGTAACTGATGCGTCACTGAGAATTTCTAGAGAAAAAAATAGAGCTGTAGTTAGGGGTGAAATGCCATTCGAACCCAGAGCTAGCTAGTTCTCCCCAAAATGAACATGGAAGAGAAACTGGAATATATATGGAATTATGTTGCAACAACCACGGCAGCCAAAAGGGTATGTAGCAAATGCAGTGTTCTAAAAGTCGGCTGCCTAGGCCGACTACTTCATGCTTAGCCGATAGGCGGTGGTCCAACGCCTAGATTAGGCAACCGACTATTTGGCACCTAGTCCTCCCGGCCGCTTGGACTCTTAGGCAGTCGACTAGTCGGCGCCTAGGCACTAGACGGCCCTTTTTCGCTCGATTAGCGCCTAATGACTTGTAGAACATCGAGCAAATGAATAGGAGAATATTGAATCTTCTTCAACATTTTGTGGTCCTCTAGTCAAAGGGTACGCTAAACCTGTCACAATTAGAAATGTGTCTTTTTCTATCTGATAACGGCAAATTACTAATTCAATACCAGAAGGGAGCCGTTAATGCCACGACAAGTTGTTTTAATACCACGACAAAATCAGCTGAGGTTCCAATTTTACCCCGCTCCACTCTCTCTCTCTCTCCTCAGCTCCTTTTATCTCCTGATTCTATACCGGCCTCTTCACAGGGCAAAAACCCACTTCCATCTCCTTCCTCTCTTCTTCTAGCCTTTCTTTTCTTTATTTCTTTGATTACATACTTTCGTTTGCATTTTCTCATCGAACCTATTTCCATTGCCGAGAGGAAGAGGTCGAGAGTAAAACAAATAATATCAAATCAAACAAAAACCCAAAACTCATTTGTGACCAAATCGGTCGTGGCAGTAAAAAAAGATGTCGTGGTTTTATCTCTCTGATCACTTCCTCCTCCTCCGTTTTCCCTCATCGAATCGGTGCGGCAACGATTCCGACGAGTGGATCTCGTGGCTTTGAAATGGATTTAGGTCGAGTACACACTGTATAAAGGGCGGGTACAGGCGACGCCGACTCGACTTGGGCGGCGTCTTAAGTCCAACGGTGCCTGGCTATGCTACCCGGCTAGCTTCAGCATCGCCGGAAAACAAAAACATTGTAATAGGGCAAGTGATAACGGAGGAGGAGGAAGTGATGAGAGAGAGAGAGGCCATCACGTTTGGTAGACAGATGAAGGGAGGCAGCAGCGGCACGGTTGGGATCTGAAAAGGTAGAGAGAGAGAGAGTTGTGAAATATGTTTTGACTTTAGAGCGGAGAGAGAGCGGGGTAAAATTGGAACTCAACTGATTTTGTCGTGACATTAAAACAACCTGTCGTGGCATTAACAACTCTCTACCAGAAACGTATACTATATATATAGAATTCTAGATTTTTCTTCATTCCATAAGAATCCAAGCTTTATACAAGAGATCAGTGCCTCACCCATCAGGTCAATCACATTCACTTCGTCTACTAAAACTGCAAAATCTATTTCTGTAAAAGATTACAAGAAGTCAACAATGTACATCAAGGTCATTTACTGTGCAAGGAGGAAAACCTCCATCCATGACCAGTGTCTAGTAGAATCAATGGGCTACGGCGGTTGCCACTCGATTCACATACCTAAACTGCAACTAAATTCTAGCAATCACAATCGGTAGAATGAGATTGAAGAAAAGAGAAGTTACAATTCACAACGACAAGATATAGAACTCTCAAATCATGACTTTTCAACTATCATCCGGCAGACTGGTTCAATCAACTCTTACGGGCCAGATGACCAGCTTGTACGGAGCTTTATTCCAACTTTAAATGGTTTCCTAGCTAGTGGACGTGGGAATTAGTCCTCCAAGAATTAGTCTACAGACTCTTGTGCAACAGTAGCTATATATTATTACCACCACTAATTGCACTCGAAATTTACTTCAATTACTTGCCCTCCGTGTACTTCTTGGAATTTAAAAGTAACCGAACTTAATCGCCAAGAAAGATACAAGAAGTCAGCTTCATGCATTTTCTTCCCCCTACCTTAGTAGAATAAATTAGAACATCAAACAAAGAAATGTTTGAAACACATCAATGGGTGGCCTTGCTATACCACTTCTCCTCTGCTACACAATCTTGTCAACCTCAATTCCCTCCACCAGTCCAACGGACACCATCACCCCAACTCAAACCACCAGAGTAAACGACACCATAGTTTCCGCCGGCGGCATCACCGAGCTCGGGTTCTTCACTCCCAGTGGCAAGCCCAACCACTGGTATTTGGGAATATGGTACAAGAAAATCTCCACCAGAACGGTTTTTTGGGTCGCCAATAGAGAAATCCCACTAACTGATTCACTTGGCATTTTACAACTAACCCAAGAAGGCAATCTCCAACTTGTTAACAGCAGTGGGAGTATAATTTGGTCGTCGAATGTATCACGACCGGTTCAGAATCCGGTTGCCCAATTGCTAGACAGCGGAAATCTCGTGGTGAGAGAAGGAAATGACATTAACCCGGAAAATTTCTCGTGGGAAAGTTTCGATTTTCCCACGGATAATCTCCTAGCAGGAATGAAATTGGGGAGGAATTTGAAATCCGGTCTGGACCGGTACCTAACATCGTGGAGGAGCACAGATGACCCGGCTCCGGGTAATTTCACATACCGGCTTGACCCGAGTGGGTACCCGGAATTGATATTGAGGAGTGGGGATGCAGTGCAGTATCGGTCTGGGCCGTGGAATGGGCTTCGGTTCAGCGGTTTTGCCATGCTGGTACCCAATTCGGTTTACACATTCGGGTTCGTTTTTAACCAGGAAGAGATGTACTATTACTTTGAGCTGGTGAATGTTTCGGTTGTGACAAGGTTGGTTTTGAACCCGAATGGGTTGATCCAGCGGTTCACTTGGGTTGACCGAACTCGGGGTTGGGTGTTATACTTGTTGGCTCAAAGGGATAACTGCAACACTTATGCATTATGCGGGATGTACGGTAGCTGTAATATTAACAGGTTAAAAAAACTAAACGTGTTTATATATTGGTTTGGGACCCCTATTATTTTTCTTACATTGAGCTCATGCACATAGATATAACACACTATCAAACTTCCTCTCATATTTTAAGATCGTTAGATTTAGAGAATTGGGTATTTGAAATGGGTGTAAATTACTTATTTTCAATAGCCACATATCTTGTTTTTGTGGGGCATTTGAAAACACCTCAGGACACAACTGAGGAGGTGTGGTTGGCAGGGTTTGAACCACCTGGTAAGCAAGAATGTTCAGTAGAGATCGAGTAATCTTGTTATGGTGACCACGTTAATATGCTACTATGTTATAGTAGTATGTAGTTTTATGAGAAACTAAACATGTCTTATGGTACAAATTTTGGTGATGGGGTCTAATAGTTGTGAGCCTATTTTCATGTGGTTTAATGATTATGAAGAAGGGACATGAATATCTCCTACGTGCTGTTTGGGAAAACTTGTGCTTTCAGTGAGATTACAATCAGGTTATGACCTCAGTCCGTCTTGAGAAACCGCTTTAGACCCGTCTTGACTCTTGAGATTACAATCGTCCCCTAGGTGGTGTTTTTATCGAGGTCCATCTAGGTTCTTCTTGTCAGAAAACCTGCTGATCGAATAGGAGCTCCTTTAGCAGATAACACATCTAAACATTGTCCTACACAACTCATAAGAAAGAAATCAGATAATACCCAAACACCGCATCTAAACATTGTCCTTATATCACTAAGGTGTAAATGTAGGAGTTGTAAGTTTTTGAACAAATTCTCTTCCAAATTGTTTGAATGTGAAAGGTTAATATGGCTCTAATGTCCCCAAAATAGGTCACCTCCATGCTGGTGCTTGAATGGGTTCATGCCGAAATTCCCACAAGACTGGGACAAGGCCGATTGGTCCGATGGGTGCGTTCGAAGGGTGCAATTGGACTGCTTGGGAGATGGGTTTGTGCGGTATAGTGGGGTGAAATTGCCAGACACAAGGAGTTCCTGGTTCAATGTAACCATGAGCCTAGACGAATGTCAGAGGGTGTGTTTGGAGAATTGCAATTGCACTGCTCATACGAGTTTAGATATCAGAGGAGGAGGAAGTGGGTGCTTGCTCTGGTTTGGTGATCTGATTGATATACGGGAGTACCCCGAAAATGGGCAAGATCTTTACATTCGGATGGCTGCTTCAGAATTAGGTATGTAACTAATTACAGCAGTCAACGAAACTACACTTAAACCTAGGATGAAACATGGGTTTCTCTTTTCCTAAAATTTTCTCCATTTTCCTCGATGCATTACCATGTCTTAAGATATGTGTCATTTTTTAGATTTCATTGTAAATGCATTGGGGCATGTGAAAACAATTTTCAGCGAGAAAAAATTCAATATCCGAGGCATCTGTACTAAGCTTTGATGGCGCCCGAAGCTAAGATCATGCACTTTCTATGAGAATACATAACCGTACCAAAACATGTTCTAAAGTAACCTTGAAAACTCATTAACAATCCCTTCATGTAATCCTGCTTTCATGATTTTGTTCATAACCTATAGGCCATAAGGTATAGAGGGACACTACTCACAGCAGTCTCAAGTAGTTAGCTTTTGTATCTCTTTCTTCTTCTCCTTGTACTTTTTGACAAGTCTTGGAAAAAAGCACAAGTTGCTAAGGCAGTAAGGCTTTTGTGTCTCTTTCTTCTTCTCCTTATATCTTTTGACATCTTTGTTTTCACCATATCAACTTAAATTTTTGTTTCTTTGGGGTTCTATAATTAGGAATTTCTCTTGCTTGTTATCTAATATTTCACTTGCATGTCTATCAAGATACCAATGCTGGCTCCACTGCAAAGAAACAGGAAAAGGTCATTATAGCTGCTTCTGTAGTAACTGTGGGTATGCTGCTTCTTGGTCTACCTCTGATCCTTTGGATTTGCAAGAGGAAACAAAGGCTGAAAGGCAAGTCTTCTAGTTTTTCTAAGCTTATGTCCTTCCTACCATTTAATTTTGTTGACTCGTTTGTTTCCAAACAACACTATTTCAATGAGAGTAGTAAACAAGAAGGGCAGTTGTAACATTTTTAGTACATTTCAGATTGATAAATGTTTCCCTCTTCATTGCCCTTGCATGCAGCCAGAAGGTCCAGTAGAGATTACACATGCACAAGAGGGAGACAGAAGGAAGAACTAGAGTTACCACTCTTTGACTTGGCTACGATCTCTAAGGCCACCAATAACTTTTCAGAACACAATAAGCTTGGAGAAGGTGGATTTGGATCAGTGTACAAGGTAAAATTACAGTTTCTATGTAAGTTTAACCTCGAGAAATAAACAACTTTATCCAGTTCAAATATGGGTGATACGGAGGGAAAGTATTTTACACTCTTATATGAGTAACAATCTCTGTAAATAGCAAAATGTAGAACTACCGTAATTTTCACTGTATACAGTAGACAATATGTAAGGGAAATTATATGAGTGCATTGACATACCATTCATGCAGAACTTAGTGATCCAAGATCTAGTAGACATTTGAACCTGCACACGGAGAAAGGTCAGTTTCCTTATGTATGAGCACACCCACTTCCCATCATGCAGGAAAATAAATTACCAATACGTAGCCAAAAGATAATCTCTAGCAACTAGTTCTTGTCTGCATGCTTAAGAACAGCGATGCAAATCTGTCACGGGACTACTTTGCCGATCAATTTAGTCAAAAACTATCATTTTCAGGGAATACTGATGGAAGGGCAAGAAATAGCTGTAAAGAGACTTTCGAAGGATTCTAGACAAGGTATAGATGAATTCAAGAACGAAGTTAATTATGTTGCCAAACTGCAACACCGAAATCTGGTGAAAATTCTAGGATGTTGCATCCAACTTGAAGAGAAGATGTTGGTCTACGAGTACATGTTTAACAAAAGCTTGGACTGCTTCATTTTCGGTTTGTCTCTTTCAGAACCCTTGTATTTTTTGTTTCCGACTTTAGAAATCTTAGATATCCCGAATGTGAATGGAAGGTATACTGCACAAATTCTTCCATTATTCGGTTTGTCTCCTTCACATGTTGATCTAGGAGTAACAACAATCAATCATTTTTTAAAGAAGAAATTTGGCAGATGAGAAGCGAAGCATGTTGTTAGATTGGCCAAACCGCTTCAGCATCATCATTGGGATTGCACGGGGACTTCTTTATCTCCATCAGGATTCCAGATTGAGAATTATTCATAGAGATTTAAAAGCTGAAAATGTCTTGCTGGACAACGAGATGAACCCAAAAATTTCGGACTTTGGCCTCGCAAGAAGTTTCGGAGGAAATGAAACTGAAGCAAATACAAAGAAAGTGGTTGGGACGCAGTAAGTACATTTACGAATTTTACAAACGAACTTCGCTTCCGTTTTTCTTGTAAACTATTTACATGCCATTGTTGGTTCCTTCAGCGGTTACATTTCCCCCGAGTACGCAGTTCGTGGTGTCTACTCTATGAAATCCGATGTGTTTAGCTTTGGGGTACTTGTACTAGAAATACTAAGCGGGAAGAGGAACAGAAGCTTTCATCATCCAGATCATGACCTCATCCTTCTTGGGCATGTAAGTCTCGACTAATGATACCTTAAACTTGAAACGAGACTACTAAACTCACAACCAACACTGAAAAGAACACTCACACAGCCACACCCATGTGAGTATTCTCTTCACTTCTATTGTAACATAATACACAGTACATACATATATACTGAAGAGCAACAATTTTGCTTAGGCATGGAAACTCTATATAGAAGGAAGGCCCTTGGAATTGGTTGATGCATTAGTAAGGGAATCATGGTGTGCATGTGAAGTGTTACGATCGATCCATGTTGGATTGTTGTGCGTACAAGAACGTCGGGAAGATCGGCCTAGCATGTCGACTGTAGTGGTGATGTTAGGTGGCGAGGGTGCACTGCCTCGGCCTAAACAACCTGCCTTTTTCACAGAAACGAGTCCGCTGGAAGCAGATTCGCCAGAAAGCAAGAATGCAGCATTTTCAGGTAACGAAGGCGCCATCAGTGAGATAGAAGCTCGATAGAAGGGCGAAGCCGAACCCCTCGGATGAGGAATTGCTTAGAGTGGTGACTCCACCTTGAGGGTTGCATCCCTGGCTCACTGAACCACATCGAGGAAAGCCCGTCTTTTCCGCTTCCTCTCTACTGTTGGCGTCATCTTGTAATTAAGCCAGTTTTTTCCCTTCTTTCAACAGTCTGTTTTGTAACAAAGCCTACTGAAATCATGTAAAGTCAATATGTAACTAACCCTACTGAAATCATTTAAATCATTTCTTTTGCACAGTCTACACTTGTATTTCCCTATAGCTATATGTTTCACCTTTTCTTTTCTAATACTCCACTGTGTAAAATTATCTCAGATAACATGTCAAAGGGGGCCTACTTACCCTTACCTGTCATAGGCCAGTTAAATCCTTCCCCTTTTCTGTGGCCTTTTTTAGCATTCTCATGAGTCGCTTGGGCTGGTTTCATGGCCCATCCTTCACAACTAAAAGACTGTGCAGATTGATGCCCAGCCCAGGTTTGGCCTACTAACCTCCACTTCTCTCATCACATAGAGATGCTTGTACAAGATCTTACTTTACCGTTTGAACTATTATTTAGTCTTTCAATCTATTAAAACTCAACAACATCCTTGCGAATTACTAGATTTAAAACGAGTCAAAATATTTTCCACGACACAATGTTGGAAATTTGATATTTTTCCTTTATCTATTTTCTAACTCTTGTCTTTCTCAAACCATACTCTCTCTATGTTTATCACTTTGAACATAATCAAAATATGGACGTAATTTGTACATGGTCTCTTATGAACATACTTACAACAACTAGAAGACAAAGCATGCAGATTCATTCGGAAACTCCTTATTCCCATCTTACTAAATTGGGTTTTTCAGTTTCCTGGGAAATTTTTAACTTCCTTCAAAATTCTTGGCCTAACTCTCTGTATTTGATGTGTATCCAGTCTGTTTTGCTTGGTTGTTGTATTTGGGTTTAGTCTGCTGGTCTTGTTTGTCTTGGAGTGAGTCTTGTTTTTATGATGGTTTTCATCATTGCATGTGCTCAAGGTTATCTCCTTGAGGTTTTTTGGGCTTGGTAATATTTTCCCTTTCCCAAAAAAAAAAAACCTTAGTCAAACAAAATTAACAAATCACATTCTAGTTATTAGCAACTCAAATCACACTGTCAAAACCTATAGAACATCTGTCCACAAAAAAAAAAAAAAAAACTTGATTCCATGTATGATACCCGGTTACCGGGCATGAAGCTTGGAGCAAATACTAACACAGGTCTAGATCAGCATATGACATCATGGAAAGCCGCCGATGACCCATCTCCAGGAGATTTCACTTACAGAATTGAAAATAAGGGGTTGCCTCAATTGGTTATCACCATGGGATCAACCAAAAAGTACCGGTCTGGAACATGGAATGGACTTCGATTCAGTGGCCATCAAGTAGGCAACAATCCGGCTTTTGCACCCGTAATGGAATTTAACAACACTGAATTGATCTCTCTCTATGAACCATTCAACTCTGTCATAAGAAGATCAACACTAAGCCAGTCAGGGTATCTCCAACGCTATGTATTGAATGAAAAAAAAAGTCTTTCCTTTTGCCTTGAGAATGCAATAGAGAGATAGGCTTTCCTCACCTTCTTCAATGCTAGTATATTTTTTTCCTCAACCCTCAAATTTTCCATTGCAGCCGATACCTTAAGTTCAAGCCAATCTCTGAGGGATGGTGAAACTTTAGTTTCACCCAGCCAAAAGTTTGAGCTCGCCTTCTTCTCTCCCGGAAGCTCAAAAAACAGGTACTTGGGAATATGGTATGTTAGAACCCCAGATACAGTTGTCTGGGTTGCAAATAGAAACAATCCAATCATAGATTTACAAGGAGTCCTAGCTATCAGTAGTGACGGAGGATTGATCCTTCGAAATGGAACTCAGAGCATCATCTGGTCATCAAACTCAACAAGAGTGTCAGCAGAAGAAGGCATCACTCCAATCGCTCAGCTCTTAGATTCTGGAAATCTTTTACTCATTGAGAGAACAAAAACAGATTCTGTCCTATGGCAGAGCTTTGATTCCATGTGTGATACCCGGTTACCGGGCACGAAGCTTGGAGCAAATACTAACACAGGTCTAGATCAGCATATGACATCATGGAAAGCCGCCGATGACCCATCTCCAGGAGATTTCACTTACAGAATTGAAAATAAGGGGTTGCCTCAATTGGTTATCACCATGGGATCAACCAAAAAGTACCGGTCTGGAACATGGAATGGACTTCGATTCAGTGGCCATCAAGTAGGCAACAATCCGGCTTTTGCACCCGTAATGGAATTTAACAACACTGAATTGATCTCTCTCTATGAACCATTCAACTGTGTCATAAGAAGATCAACACTAAGCCAGTCAGGGTATCTCCAACGCTATGTATTGAATGAAAAGAGCGGCAGTTGGGATCTCATGTTTACGGCACCAACTGATTTGTGCGACAGTTATGGGCAGTGTGGGCCTAATGGTATTTGCAGAACCAGCAAAGCACCGATATGCGAGTGTTTGAAGGGGTTCAGTCCAAAATCCCAACTAGAATGGGAAATGCTTAATTGGTCCAAAGGGTGTGTGAGGAGTGTGCCATTGGAGTGCCCGAAAGGAGAAGGGTTTGTGAAGGTTGCACGTGTTAAGTTGCCTGACCTCTTGGATCAGTTTCATCTGAACACTAATATGAGCCTCAGGGAATGCAAGGAGAAATGCTTCAGGGACTGTTCTTGTATAGCTTATGCCAATTCAAACGTCAGTGGAAGGGGAAGGTTCACAGTTGCCACTAGAGTATCATATCCAGCTAAGTAGGATAGAAGGTTCACAGTTGCCACTAGATCCTTAACTTGATTTTCAACAGCTAAAAAAAAAGCACAAAGTCCACTTTGACCCCTGTGGTTATCGTCATGTGTGGATACCCCCTCATGGTTCAAAACTGACCATAAAAATCTACCGTGGTTTTGAAAATGTGCGGATAGACCCCTACTGTCATGTTTTCCATCCATATTAACGGACACAACATTAAAAGACCGATATACCCTCATCATGTCCCTTGATTCTTTTTTTTTTTTAAATTTAACCACACCATCCCCTATACCAAAAATTAAATCCAAACCGTTGATATTGTAAATTTTGAAAAGTACTACATCTATGCCAAAATTCAAGTCAATCAAAAAATGAAAAGTTCATGGTCAAATCGATTTTGTTATGAAATTAAAATTTCAAATTTGAATTTACTAAAAATTAGATCACTGGGTTAATTTACTAAAAATAAGCTAATCTTGACATCAAGATATAAAAAATAATAATCTCAATACCTTATTTTACCCGATTTTTTATTGGATAGTATATGTTTTTATTTTAACGGATTATTGGGTTGGAAATAGAGGAATTAATATAGGTACAGGAGCCATCAAGCATGTTTTTGTGCTGTTCATCCATTGGGCACCTTTAAGTGCTCTCATTGGATGGTGAAGACTGAAGAGAAGCCAAAACCCAACCAACTCTCTCTCTCACACACACACACACACACACACGTGCAAACTGTGGGATTATCCTTTGTGTGTGATGTCACAATCTTAATTCCTAAAATCGATCCCACCTGAAAGAGGATAGTTAATTACTAGCACTGAAGATCTTTTCTATTTCTTTCTTTGATTTTGCGTTTTTCTTTTGGGGGAGTTTAGGATATTTATTCCGATTAATCACCAAATACATCTTTCTTACACAATTGAATTCACAAAACATACCACCGTGGGTGGTAGCTTAGTAGGACATGGCTCACTCTCACAGTATTTGGGTGATCAAGAGGTCACGGGTTCGAATCGTGTTAATGACGCTCTCTCGAATTTGGTCTTCCTGTGAAGCCCGGCTGAGACCCACTAGCTCTTTGTGAGGTGGGTAATTTTCTATAGCTCTTTCGTCTCTTTCTGAGCCCACAACAGATCTAGAGTCCCTATGATCATGCTCAGGAAAAGATTGCTATGTCCGATCGCCTCCTCCTCCACCATGCTAGGCTTAGCGAAAAAAGAATCCACAAAACACGTTTTCCCCAAAAGAAGGGTAGCCTAATTAAGGTCAGCATTTTGTTTCTTTTTCTTTTCCCTCTTTATGGATTTTCTTTACCTACCATAAACTCTTGGCATCTCATCAAATTTTGAGGCTATTAGGGAATCAACTCAATCAAGCAAAATAAACTTGGGCTACATTTGTTTTTGGTTAATGGTCCAAATTTGTTTTTGTCATTCGTGAGTCTCAACTCAGGTTAATGATCCAGACCATTCATCTTGTGGTCTTTGAGAGAGTGGAAACATTTCTAAAGGAAATCAAATTGATCGGACATTTAGCCAATCACATGTTGTTTTATAAAGTGGATAATTGGTTCACCTATTTATAAACTTAAATCATTCATTTCCCCTAGCAAAATGTAGTTTTTTTTTTCATATGCTCATAGTACTCATGCTTGCTGAAGCTGGGTGGGTTTTATTTTTTGAACAGATCAAACGTTGATCTGATATGGGGCTACGAAGTTGGACGGTTTAGACCATTGTCGTCGGCCCCGGATAGGAGTAATAATATATAACAGCTGCAAAGGGTACAAAGAGATGTTATGGAGGGGAGCTCGTACCAGCAAATGCCCCGCAAAGTAGACAAAAAACGAGAAGAAGAAAACAAACATATCTGAACTATTGATTACCAGCAAACATATTTAGTTTCAGACATCACCACTTGTTTTCAAAAAAAAACATCACCACTCGGTCCACTCACCAGCAAAGTAGATCGATTCTGTGCTGTCGATCTTTAGCCATCACCACTCACCAGCAACAAAAAATGCCCCGCTGCATATTTAGTTTAGTTTTCCAACAAATAGAATGGACCACGTATTTATGTATCACATCGGGCCGATGCAGGCTTCAAAGATCTTGGCCCAAAGTTTATCTAAAATTACTAGATGTTCGGGCCAGTAAATGCTCGGCTTTCGTGGCCCCGAGATTTTAAATGCTCGGCTTTCGTGGGATGCAAACTTGCGATTTCTTGGGGACAAGCCCTTTAGACGTGTCATATTTTTTCACAGTCACAGATACACAGTGGGGCCAATGGGGGCACGGGTTCCCACTATAATTTTCAATAATTTCAATTCTACCCCAACTTATAAAGGCCATGACTATTTGTATCAAAAACTTGTATATTTAATGGTCTTAGATGGAAAACTCAAAGATCATATTTAATGGTGCCTCTACCGAGCTAAATATCCGGTTAGACCACTATTTTTCATACCTACTTGGCCAAACCCCTTAAAGTTGAAAATTTATTCAACCTTTTGGCTCAATTAAATTCACATGTCCATCTAGTATGGAGATAGATAAAAAAAAAATTTAGAAAGAAAAGAGAGAACAATACATCTATCACTATTTCTTTGTTGTCTTTGAACGGGCCTATATATAGTTGTTTTTTGGCCTTTAATTTTCCTATTTTCACAATGAATGAACATCGGAGTATGATTTTTGGGAGTTGATATTCACACCCTCTTTTTTGTTATCCAAACTTCCTTTTTTTTTTTAACAAAAAAAAAAAACTTACATTTAAAAAAAAAAACAAAAATGGGATTTTGGATAACAAAAAAGAGTGAATATCAATTTTCTAATTTTTTTTGATGAAGTATAAAAACAAACAGATTCTTAAGCTATAAATTTGAAAACGTGGGACTTAGCTGGCCAATGGATCGACTATTCAAAAATTGACCAGTGTTTAATTTCTCAAAGATGGCGTATAATCTCTATAATATTAATTTATCAAAATCTTCTTCATATCAGTTTGACTTTGCTAGAACCTGACAACTTCTGTATGTATTTGCTTACATATATAGAAACCATGCTTACTGTTGAGTAAGCTTTAGGTTCGTTTATTTGACGAGACTAATACTTAACGGATATATATAATTTCACAACGATCGGATTAATAATACCATAGTTAATCTCATGATATTGTAGATTTCATCTTTTGTGGCATTATACATCCTAGGGATGTTTAGTCGGAGCTAAAGAAAAAATTAGCTAAGCATCATCGAAGAGTCGAACAAAAGAACGACTTCCGGATTTCATCAGTTGATTTTCTCCCCTCTCCGTATGTCATGACTATCGATCTCGTACCATATAGTCAAAAGTATTGGTTCCATTGTTATTTAGTAGTAGTAATAATTTTGGATGGAAGACTACGTGAACTCCATTGGAATATCTAGATTTCAAACACTCTGGTCCAAAGGAAGACGAAAGAGAAGTGGCCTATCTGGTGTTTTCGTATTGAGCAAGGTTTGAGGGTTGCAATAGTGAGTTGCAGTGTCTCCATGATCTACCTCCGACCAAATGTAAAAACAATAGCCGTCCAGCCCTAAATAACCTTGTAACTGATGCGTCGCTGAATTTCTAGAGAAAAAAAAGAGTTTGTGGTTAGGGGTGAAATGCCACTCGAACCCAGAGCGAGCTAGCTTGTTCTCCCCAAAATGAACATGGAAGAGAAACTCGAATATGGAATTATGCTGCAACAACCACGGCAGCCAAAAGGGTATGTAGCAAATGCAGTGTTCTAGAAGTCGGCCGCCTAGGCCGACAACTCACCGCTTACGCGCTAGGCGGTGATCCAACGTCTAGATTAGGCAGCCGACTATTTGGCACCTAGTCCCCTCTTGGGCGCTTAGGTGGCCGACTAGTCGGCGCCAAGGCGCTAGGCGACCCTTTTTCGCCCGACTAGCGCCTAGCGATTTGTAGAACATCGAGGAAATGAATAGGAGAATATTGAATCTTCTTCAACATTTTGTGGTCCTCTAGTCAAATGGTACGCTAAACCTGTCACAATTAGTGATGTAGGGAAGCGTGTTGAAAAAGGAGATCAGGCGACAAGATTGCGACAACTTTTCCTTAAACCTGTTTAGTTTGAGAATACTCAGGAATAAAGGCAACAACAATTGATTGATTCACACATAATACCCAAAAGTTGGCATAAAAGAGAACACTCTTTATAATTTCATTAATCATCAAAACTGAATAGCCCTAAGGCTTACAACTAAATTTATAATAGGAAAAACCCTACACACTAGCAAAAAAAGAAAAAAGGAAACTAAATAAACTAAATTGAAAACTAAATAATGTAGAACACTTATTTCTATAATTGCAAGACTCCTAACAAAATAACAAAAACAAAAACAAGGAAACCTTAATATTCTTATTTTTTAAAAATAATATAATCTTTTGATTCTGCATCAGAAACCTTAATATTCTTATTTTTTTAAAATAATATAATCATTTGATTCTGTATCATTCTCCCGAGATTGAGAAAACTCGTCCTCAAATTTCAATTGCTTCAAATAATATTGCTCGTCGAAACTTGTTTGCATCGATCTTATACTTTAAGTTGATCTTCACGAATCTAAATTTCAAATAATCTTCAAAAATAAGAGGAGCAATTTCCTTCCAAACATGCACAAGATGTGGAATCCAATGAATCTTACTTGCAAAATCTTCAATAGGCTCTCAAAATGGATCCACATGCTGAAATTTTGTATGATCTTTAACACGACTTATTTTGAAGATAGATTTTACAAAACTGCCAAGTACTTCTAACAACGCCATGAAATTTGTATTTTTCAACGAGGAACTTGGATCCTCTTTCTTCTTAGCAATTACTCCGTATCTCATACCTTTCATCAACGAATGGTTCTAATTCATCATAAATTGGCGGTTTACTCCAATCCACAACTGGATTTGGAATAACTTTGGATGTGAAAGGCCACCGAACTGTAGCCTCCTCCATGAAGGAGCACGAATTCAGTGGTTAGTAGTGAGGTTTATTATCAATAATCAAGGTGGCCCTTTTGACCAATGCTTCATGCGTTTCCTCAATCCGTTTAAACCATACCTCTAGTTGTGCACCCCGTGCAACCTCATCACATTCGTTCACATATTCAGCAACAACATAACGACCATAACGAACTCCCTGTTGCGCCATGATATGGAATCGAACTTAAGCTCTAATACCAACTGATGCAGGGAAACGTGTTTGAAAAAGGAGATCAGGCGACAAGATTGCGACAACTCTTCCTTGAGCCTGTTTAGTCTGAGAATACCCAAGAATAAAGGCAACAATTGGTTGATTCACACAGAATACCCAAAAGTTGGCATAAAAGAGAACACTCTTTATAATTTTCTTTAATCATCAAAAAACTGAATAGCCCTAAGGTTTACAACTAAATTTATAGTAGGAAAAACCCTACACATTTGCAAAAAAAGAAAAAAGGAAACTAAATAAACTAAATTGAAAACTGTTCCAAAAAAAATAATGTAGAACACTTATTTCTATAATTGCAAGACTCCTAACAAAATAACAAAAACAAAAACAAGGAAACCTTAATATTCTTA
>JAOTQK010000019.1:2267651-2284222 GCA_025642025.1 Rhododendron ferrugineum
GCTAGCTTTCCATTTTGCTTGAACTAATCCAAAAAACTATCTTATCCTCCAATCCCAAAAGATTTAAGACAAAAAAAATTTAAATTCTTTTATGAACTTTCAAGATTCTAAAAGATTTTGAAACATTAGATTTATTCTGATTGGCACATGGTATGTCGAAGACAAAGCTAGAACATAAGAAAAAGATATGTAAATCAGCACACAGTAACAAACAAAGCTAACAAAGCTGTTCGAAAACAAATCCACTTTACGCGCAAAGAACTTGATGATAACGATTTAGGATGGAGCACGATTCAGAAAAGAAGCGACTCAAATTGGAATTGGACCTAAGTTCAATTCCAATTTGAACTTAGGGTAGACTGTAATGGATATCTATACAAGCAATTAGTAATATATAACGTGATGAAAGCCAATTTGAACTTAGGTCCAAGTTCAATTAGCAATCGTTATCTCAACTGGACCTAAGTTAGGTACAAGCAATTTGACCTAAGTTCCAATTTGAACTTTGGCTTTTTATTGCCGTGGATCCACGTAGAGTTCTACTGTTGTTGACAACTGGACCTAAGTTCATTATTGAAATTGGAATTGGTTTCATTGTGTCCAAAAAAAAAAAAACCCTCCGTAGCTTTCACCAATCTATACCAGGTATTTTTCCCTTTCACCAAAGCCATATCTCACACTGGGGATTAATGCCCTTGGATTTTCTTCCATAAATGCTTGTAATCAGAATAGTAGAGGAACAGAATGCAAAGAAAGCACAGATAGAGCCGGAGAGAGAGAGAGAGAGAGAGAGAGAGACAGAGAGAGGGATACATACGGTGAACAGCCAACGACAGATTGTGGCCGGTGTTTGACGGCGTCCGTCGAGCGGTCTCGGCTAGCGCGGGGTGGAAGACCGCGGGGTGGGAGACCACGGGGTGGGGGGACGTGGGAGATCGCAGAGAGGGAGGAGAGCAGAGGAGCGGAGAGAGGGAGGAGGAGCGCTGTTGGAATTAGCGGTACACAAGCCCTAGCCCTATTGGGGAAAACGTTATTCTAAAGAGCTAGAGCCAGTTCGGGTGGCTCTACTTGATTGGGTAGAGCTATTTCAAATGGCGTTAGTCCACGTCATACAGCCGCGTGGCATAGGGTATAATTCCATAGCGCCAATCGGAATAGCGCTACTCAAGTAGCGCTCGTTGAAGTGGCTCTACCGATTAGTTTTAAAAATAGTTTGAAAATGAGAGTATTTCGGCAAATAGTTCTAAAAATAAGATTAGTTCGATAAAAATCTCCCGATTTAACGTCTTTCGTTTACTTTCTTGTTATTGAGATGTACTTGTAAGCTAAATTATTTACACAGGCATGGGACTTGTGGAAGAACAGCAGGGGACAAGAAGTAAAAGATCCAGTATTAGAAGATATATCTTCCTCTAATATACTGCTGAGATACATACATATAGGGCTGCTTTGAGTTCAAGAAACTGCAGCTGATAGGCCAACAATGTCTGATGTTGTATCCATGCTCAACAATGAACTTCCCCTCTACCCTATCCAAAACAACCTGCCTTTTCAACGAGTAGGAGTGTCCTAGATCAAACTTCACATAAACGCCCCGAAATTTGTTTAGACAATGATTTGACAATCTCAATTTTGGAAGCAAGATAATTCTTTGAGAATTCGTCGTATTGTCAGTGTTCGTTCTTAAGAGGAAGGTAGCAATACTTTTCTTAAGCTCGAGTTTTACTTCTTTCCCACATCCATATTTTTCATATGTTTACGTGTTTACGTGTTTCTCACACATCAGTTATGTTAAAGCTTTCAAATGCAGGAATTTTCATCCTTGTCAATGGCATCAATGACATTATATGGTATTCTAACAACACTTCAAGATCTGCACCTGATCCTATTGTACAACTTTTGGACTCTGGAAATCTTGTCGTGAGAAATACAAATGATAACATGAAAACCGAGAATTTCCAGTGGCAGAGTTGATCATCCAGGTGATACATTTCTATCAGGCATGAAGCTAGGAAAGAACTTGTTAACCGGCCGAGAATGGTACCACTCCTCATGGCAGAGTTACTATGATCCAGCTCAAGGAGATTATTCATTCGGGTTTGACACTCATGCATACCCCCAAATAATTCTGAGGAATGGAATGGTACTGCTGAGATGTACAGTTCTGGACCATGGAATGGTCTCAAGTTTAGCGGGACTTCAACCTTGATACAATTTTTTCAAATTCCGTTTTAACACAAAGGAGGTGTATTACACTTGTTTCAATGATAGTTTTAAGTCGGAACATGGCTGCACCAGCTGATGATTGTCATAGTTCTGTACCCGGAAAAAGGAGATAATTGTCATATTTACACCGCTTGTGGCAATTATGGTAGCTGCAACATTGGAAATTCCTCGGTGTCTGGGTGTTTGGATGGTTTTGTGCTCAAATACCCAGAGGAGTGGGGCAATGGAGAGAGGCCAAATGGGTGTGTTCAAAGAACACCTTTCGATAGTCCCCCAGGGTGTAGGAGATGGGTTCATCCAGTATTCGAGGGTCAAATTGCCTGACATGTGGAATTCGTGGTTTAACACAACGGATGACCTTGAGTAATGTG
Source organism: Rhododendron ferrugineum (assembly GCA_025642025.1). NCBI lineage: Eukaryota > Viridiplantae > Streptophyta > Magnoliopsida > Ericales > Ericaceae > Rhododendron > Rhododendron ferrugineum. The sequence continues at coordinate 2,270,249 of JAOTQK010000019.1, forward strand.
GGAGAATGTGCTTGGGAAAAAGCTCTTGCATGGCTTATGCTGTTAAGCAGTAGCAGGGGTACTGCTAGTGTTCCATTTCAGTTGTGAAGTCATGTAGTCGGTTGGTGAGGTTTAGTTAGCCCTGAGTCCAGCCCAGCAATCCGTGTGAGCTTAGTTTGTCCGATGGGATTGATTTGTGGTTCTTGAAGTAGGAGAGTACATATAGTGGTTCTTATTCTTTCTGTAATGAACAATGCAGATCAATGAAAGGAAACTGTTATTCTTGTTCTATACATTTTCCAGGTTAGAAATTTGTTATATGCAAATCTTGAAATACGCGATCATAAGTTTTCGGTCTGCTCTGATCATCTGCCAATTAAATTTTAGAAGAGAAATCTCTTACTAAATTCATTTGACATGATTCCTGAATAGAAGCAGTGGCCAATGTTGGCTCTTCTGGGAAGAGAAGAGAAATAACTCTCATTTTGATTGGAAACATAGGTGACGTTGTACATGCTATAGCGCGCAAACGTTTCAGGAATCAGAGCAAACATTTCCACATTCCACTAGTCCAATAGTACTAAAATTTGCAAGAGCTAGGATTAAGTGGGGAACGTAGAGTGATATGATTGAGAACGAGAGTGGAGGGTCCTACTAGAGGATTATGTGGCCTAGCTTACAAGCGTCCCAGCCATGAGGTGACCATTTGATTTTGCTCCAAAGACTGTCTAATTTTCTAGAGCAAAAGTCCGGTGGACTTGATTGCAACTTTCTCAATGGTTTGGGGAAGAATTAGGTTGGTTTAGAAGTTTGGGGAGGACATGAACACATTTGTGATAGTTTAGGGGATAAAAGTAGAGAATACCTTGGAAAAATCAGTTGTAGACAAATTTTTTTTTTTTTTGCCATGTTTTATAGTCAGCGGGGGTTAGTGGGGTAGTTAAATATGCACTAAAGGAGTCCAATAGTTTTAGTGGGGTAGTTAGATAAGCACTAAAGGAGTCCAATAGTTTTTCATAGCTCTGGGTCCCAACCGCTCCCAAGGGGCCTCGAACCTTTACCTCCCTGGATGGAGGAGAGGGTAGGTTGCCAACTGCACTAGGCAGTGGAACCTAGTTGTAGACAATTCAACAAAGCATTTTTTGGGTCATCGCTGTCGGAAAGCCTGTCAACAAACCAATGGTAAACAAAAAGCCTACCCATCACTCTCATTCACCACTCCTTCCACCGCTCTCAATTTCACCGTTCAAAAGTGTTTTGGATGGTCTGAATTTTAAAAAAATTGTTCTCTGAAAAAGTTTTTTTAAATCCCGACTATTAATTGCACAGACTGACGGTGAGATAGAATGCTGCAGTAGGGGGAGCGGTGAACCAGAGCGGCAGTGAGACTTTCTTGATTGTAAAGAATGACTCAAATCTTGAAACAGTTAGACTTTGGAGCACCTTTTGATCCATTTTTTATTTTTCTATGTATGAAAAAAGACATGAGTGGAAGTACTTTTTAAGACATAAATGGAAGGACTTGTTATACCTCTTTGCATATTGTATCTATTTCCCATCTTGAAAAGTCTGTCAAGAAACCAATTTAAAGATTAAAACTGCAATGTCGCTTGTCCTCCAACCTATAACTTGGATTAGCTGAGCAAAAAGGCTCTTTTGGGTCATCATTGTTGAAAAGTCTCTCACCAAATCAATCATAAAGAAGGATGAAAAGGTTAAATGTTAGAACTCTTGAATTCGGTCAGAATTAAGTACTCCCTCCTCCAAAATGTTTGTTCGGTCTGCAAAACGAGGATGTAAAAATAATACAATTTTTGTAAGAAAAATTATTTTAAATTTTTTCAACAATTCACTAGATATCAATAAATTCTTTTAATTTATGAAAAAAGCTTGAATTTTTTCTTTAATAAAATGCATTACTTATAGTCCTTGTTTTGCGGACAAGACAAACATTTTGGGACATCATTTTACGGACCGGACAAACATTTTGGGACAGAGGGTAATAGCTCAAAACTACAACACAAACAGATAGAAGCACAAGTAATTTCTGAAGCTAGCAATGGAAGGATTTGTTATACCTCTTTGCATATTGTCTCTATTAGTATTTTCCATCTTAATTACCTCCAATGGTGTAGACACCATAACAAAAACAAAATCACTTACAACCATAGTTTCATCAGGTGGAGTCTTTGAACTGGGTTTTTTCAGCCCGGGAAATTCCAGGAACCGGTACGTGGGAATATGGTACAAGAAAATACCAAATACGACTGTGGTATGGGTTGCAAATAGAGTAGCCCCACTCTTAGACACAACAAGTGTCTTAAAGCTCACGAGTCCAGGAATTCTAGTTGTGAGAAATGCAGATGATGAAATAAAAGCAGAGAATTTCTTGTGGCAGAGTTTCGATTACCCAAGGAACACGCTTTTACCGGGAATGAAGCTTGGAAAGAACTTGCTAACCGGTCAAGAATGGTATTTTTCTTCGTGGAAGAGTGATGATGATCCAGGTCCAGGCGTGGTTACATTCGTGCTTGATACTCAGGGATACCCACAAACGTTTCTGAGGAATGGTGCTACTGAGTTGTATGGGTCTGGACCATGGAATGGTCTCCGGTTTAGCACAGTTACAGACTCAAACCCGATTTTCAGATTCAAATATGATTTCTGATTCAATTATGGTTTCAATACGGAGGGGGTTTACTACACCTACGAGCTTCCCAACACCACAGTTGTTACGAGGACCGTGGTGAGTCATGAAGGATATATAGCGCAGTGGGCATGGGTTGACCAAACCCGTGGTTGGATCGCTATGGCTAGTGCACCAGTTGTTGGCTGTGACATATACGCGTCATGTGGCCCTTGTGGTATCTGCAAACTTTATAACTCCCCAATGTGCGGGTGTTTGGACAAATTTGTGCCGAATAACCCAAAAAAGTGGGAACTTCGTGATTGGTCAAATGGGTGTGTCCGGAGGAAGCCTTTGGGTTGCCACAAGGGTGGAGAAGATGGGTTTGTCAAGTATTTGAGCGTCAAATTGCCTGACACACGCAACTCATCGTTTGACACAAGGATGAGCCTTGAAGAATGTCAGAGAACGTGCTTGGGAAACTGCTCTTGTACGGCTTACATGAATCTGGACATTCGCAAGGCAGGAAGTGGTTGCTTGCTATGGTTTGGCAACCTGATTGATATTAAAGAGTTCATCGAAGGAGGCGGGCAAGACATCTATGTCAGGATGGTATCCTCTGAATCAGAAGGTATGACTGATTGTATCCAATTGAACTCATGGATAATTTGAGTAGCTCTAGTTGCAACATTGCCGAAGAGATTTTTTATCACCAACCCTTGTTCAATTCTTAGTTTCTCTGCATAAAACTTGTGTGGGACAATCCATCACACAAATCAACCTAATAAGTTCATAAGCAGTACTCAAATATTGAAATGCAGGATATGCTAATTCCACAAAAATAGGTAGAAGCAAGAAGTGGAAATGGTTCATCATAGCACTTGCAGTTTCCATGACCCTTCTGACTACAGCCTTGATTTATTGTATTTGGAGGAGAAAGTTACAAAAGAAAGGTATGAATTCTGAATTCTAGTCTTGCAAACTAAAGCTGAAGCAATTCAACAAAATACGTTCTACATGAAAATAGCTTGTGTTTACTAGTGTGCAAGTTTACTTGTTTGTTGCAGGATTCATGTATGCAGTTTGAGTCTGCTGGACAAGTTTATGTGGAAAATCTACGACATTGTATTTGTTATAGATTCTCCGTATTTGTTATGCATCAATGGTCCAAACTCATATACAGTTTACGTAGCAGGGAAGGATTTGCTGTCATTTGATCTGGGCACAAGCATTGGAGCCAGCAACAACACACTAACTGAAGCCAGTAAGAGTCACAATACGAGAAAGAAGGAAGTTGATTTACCACGGTTCAGTTTCGCTAGTGTATCAGCTGCTACTGATAACTTCTCTGATGCAAATAAGCTCGGAGAGGGTGGTTTTGGACCTGTTCACAAGGTAAATTTGAGTGTTGAACACTGTACAGTAAACAGAAATGATGATCTCATTTTAGTTTGTGCTAGTCATGTTTCTAACTATAGGATGCTACTGTACAATAGTTCATAATAAAACTTAGGCTCTTGATATATCAGGGAAAGTTACAAGGAGGATATAAGGTGGCCGTGAAAAGGCTTTCTAGAAAATCTAGACAAGGATTGGAAGAATTACAGAATGAGGCGATGCTCATAGCAAAACTTCAACACAAGAATCTTGTGAGACTACTGGGCTGTTGTATTGACAGAGATGAAATTTTTTTGATCTATGAGTACATGCCCAACAAAAGCTTGGATTTCTTCCTTTTTGGTTTGTACTTCCCACATACCTCAAGATATCAAATCATAGATGACTGTTGTTTTGTATGCTTACGAATAGTTCAAATCTTGTAATAGGTAGATGGTTCAATTTATAATTTTTTGTGTGAAACTGAGACAGATCCGATCAAACATGGGATACTAAATTGGGAGTTACGCGTAAAAATTATCCAAGGAATTGCTCAAGGGCTTCTCTATCTTCATGAGTATTCAAGGTTGCGAATTATCCACAGAGATTTGAAAACTAGCAACATTCTCTTGGATAAAGACATGAACCCAAAAATATTTGATTTTGGGATGGCAAGAATTTTCGGAGGCAATGGATCACAAGCAACAAATCGAATTGTTGGCACTTAGTAAGTCAAACATAATCCACAACATCAAACACCTCCCTGCCTTTGCACCCAATCAGCTTATTTCTGCATAAATTTACCTTAGATGATTGGTTTCGTACTTAAATTCAGCGGTTACATGTCCCCGGAATACGCCTTGAGAGGTCTCTTCTCAGTCAAATCTGACGTCTTCAGCTTTGGAGTACTGTTGTTAGAGATTCTAAGTGGCAAAAAGAACACAAGCTTCTATAACAGTCACTCCCTTAATCTTCTAGGATATGTGAGTTAATACAATCTCATTCCAATTCTTAAGTCCTTTTCCCTTTTGTACCTCATTTGTATACTTTCTTATATTGAGATGTACTAATGATTAAAAATTGCGTGTACAGGCATGGGACTTGTGGAACAGTGGCAGGGCACAGGATGTAAAAGATCCGATATTAGAAGATATATTTTCCACAAATACACTGCTAAGATACATAAATATAGGGCTGCTTTGCGTTCAAGAAAGTGCAACCGATAGGCCAACCATGTCTGATGTTGTATCAATGCTCAGTAATGAAGCTTCCTTTCTCCCGTCTCCAAAGCAACCTGCATTTTCATTTAATATGAGCGTCCTAGATCAATCTCCACACAAACGCCCCGAAATATGTTCAGAGAATAATATGACAATGTCAATTTTGGAAGCACGATGACGGGTCATAACTACAGCGAGGATTCATCATATCATCAATGTTATTTCTTAAGAGGACGGTCGTAATTCTTAAGCGCTCGTGTCTCCTTTCTTAAGCTGCTTGTCCTTGGAAATTGTAAAGACCCGTAAATTCGTATAATTGATTTAAAGGTTTTAAAAGAAATAAAAGGATGAGATTGAATTGAAATGTCGAAAATTGGGTCTAATGTGTAAAAATGTTGCATTTGAAGGGTGAGAGTGTGTGATGTGTGTATATAGCGTGTGTGTGTGTGAGACTAGGGAATAACTTTCCCTTTTCTTTTCTCCTTCTCACTCCCCGTTCTCCTCCTCTCTCTCGGCTCTCTCACTCTCATTCCCACCCAAATTCCACCCAAACCATTTCGAACCTCCACAAACCAACCATCAATCCTTCATTCCATCGCCCATTTGCAGCGCGTATTACTCCGGTGTGAGCTCGAACTCAAAGATTGGAGCTAGGGCTTAGAAAATCCATTAAATTCGTTCTTGAATCTTGAGATAGGAGGTTCTAACTATCAATATATGTTTATGACTTGTTTCCTAGAGCTTGAGCCTTGCTATTGATCGTTGTTGTTATTGTTGAAGTTGTTGTTGCTGTGAAACCCATAGAAATCTGCAAAAATTCTGCTTGAACAACCAAGGTATCGATACCATTTCCTTGGGTATCGATACCCTTGCATTACTGAACCCAGAAAAGACATTGGTATCGATACCATTCTTCATGGGTATCGATACCCTTAAGGCTGGAACAATTGTGACCCAAATGGTATCGATACCATTTTTCCAAGGTATCGATACCTTCTTGTTCCTAGACAGTTTTGCTGATTTGATTCCTACTTCACCGTTTTGGGTTCCGACCACTTCTAACCTACTCCGAATACCTCTTGAATGATCCCTTTGCTCGACTACTCGTATCTAATGATTTCATTGAATGTTTCCAATATTTTAAATGCTCGTTTGGACACGACTCCTCGAAAATCGCTTTAGGTATCAAAGTTGGGTCTGAATGATATAAACGTGACGGAAAAAGGATTTTGAAACTTCACGGACACGTCGAGAACACTTCAGGACTCATCGACGGGTGAGTGCCTAGTAGAGGACATCGGGGTCCTTTAACTAGCCCGGCAGGAGCTATACGCTCATATTTGATATTTCAGGACCTCCCTACGGGCAAGGTGCCTGGCAGAGGACATCGGGGTCCTTTAACTGGCCCGACAGGAGCTTCGGCTCATGACACTTGTACGAGACACATGTTGACACATGGTGTTTTAAAAGGTTATACGCTGAGACACATGATTGATTCTGAAAATGAAAGATTGGATTGGAATTGCTATTGTTGTTTGTTCATTGGATCATGTTGCCGTTGTTCATCTTTTCGTCTTTCCTACATTTCATATGCATACATTGTTAGATTAGAGCTTTCTACTGGGCTAGTGTAGGTCAGACCTTCCATCATTTTCAGGTACTAACCCAAGGCAATAGCTTCATAGTTGGATTGCTTGAACGTGGACATTGTTTTTGGAAGCTAACTTAGTAGAGTTACCTAGTCATCTTTGTAATTTCCTTTTGGAAGATGTATTCGCAACCCTATTCGTAAATCCTTTTACTTTGAATACTGTAACCCTTTACTCTATTTCTTTACTCAATACTTATGTTGATTTGGGCCATGGAGCCGAAGTTGTACTATTTGGTAATTCTTGGTGGATGAATTGTAACTGTGGAAATGGAGATGCAACGTTATTTTGGGGTATTTTGCGGATTATTGCAAGGTTTTATTTATGGAAATCATTTATATTTATGTTGAAAATCGAGGGTGTGACAGAAATCCACCGGAGAGTCTGGTTTTCACGTAAAACTTCCCCTCCTAAGAACTAGTTTGTGCCATGTTGTAATTATTGTGGTGGTGTTTCTGGTGTATAGTTGTAGTTCTTCTTGGGGTTGTGCTTGCCATTGTGGTTGAGGAACTGTCACGGAGGACGGCGGTTGACGTTGTTGTGCGTGCAATGCCTTTTGACGGAAAAAGAAAATAAAGCAACTGGAAATTTCATCTGCATTGAAGCATGAGCTATACATTATATGAATATTGTCCTCATTATAGCATATAGATTTTTAACAATTGTTAATTAACTGTGCGCGCTAATTAACAATTGTTAAAAACATGGTAAAGTCTTAACTTTTTTTAACTGAGCTAATTACAATCCAAACTCTAGTAGCTTGATTTTTAATGTAATATTATGTTTATGAAGTCGCGTAGATGTATTGTTGGAGCTTGGTGTGAAACATAAACAAGCTTAAAAAATATGTTCAAACTTGGATTGTTAGGTAGTAAGCTCATCTCGAGTGACTTTTAACGATCCGGACGGACACAAGTTGATTTCAACAAGTGCGTCATTTGCAAGACTAATGCAGTGCATATGATGCTAATCTCTATCCTTTAATCCTTTATTACAGCTAGGAAATGCGTGGACTCTGTAACTGAAGAGTTACAGAGAACAAGGAACAAGGATTTGACAATTCGGATGACTTCACGTAACTGAGTGTTATGGGGCCATCGACTTTTTTATTTTATTTTTCCCTTTTTTTTGTTTCGGCGGTCAGAGTGTCCAGACCACCTTACGCGCACTTCAACTATTCTCTTCCCCAGTCCGGTCGAAGGCAAGTCATCTACGCCGGGACTAAGGGATTCACAAGAGATTTATCTCTTGCGACCTGGCCCAAGAGATTATCAAATTTCGAATCCAGAATATTTGAATTTACAGGTCCTAGTTCCGCTTGAGTGGGATTGGGTCATTGACCTTGAATGTCTGTCAAGAAATTAACCAATTTTATAAAGACGATAAGGACTTGTTCCAGCATGTGTCTCTGCATTGTTTGACTCGGCTTGAGTCGCTGGTCCTACATATAACTTCGCAATCAACCTTAAAGCTTGGAGAGGGCGGGCTTGGACCGGCATCCTGAAAAGTGGAAAACTAAAACTGATTCCCAACTTATATAATGAAATCTAGGCAGTGAGTGCTAAATTTTATTGCGGCCTCGTTTGGGTTAATAAGCCAGTTGGCTTATTGTTTCTGTCCTTATTTAAAAAAATCATTTTTTTTTTTTGGTTTCTCATCATGTTTTTTTTTTTGGATTATTGGTTCATCAAAGTGGATTATTTTTGTCATTATTTAAAAAATTTGGTTTTCGATCAAAATATTTTACTTTTTCCGATTTCAACTATCGAGGCGAACCAATTATCCATAAATTTGATGCGAAACTAAAAAATGCAAAAATAAATAAATAAATAAATAAATAAGAAGCCAAGTGGCTCGTTTAAGCCAAACCAGGCCAACTATTTTGGCAGGAACTTAATCAGTGCATCTACATTTAAAAAAAAAAAAAAATTCAACCGTACTTGTTCTAAAAAAATGACTTCTCCTGTAGTTTATGGATAACATAGGTTGATTTAAAAGTTTAGAGACAACATAAATAATTTTTGGGATACTTTAGGGATGAAAGTGAAAATACACTTGCAGATGAGTAACGTAAACAAAGAAGAGAGTGGCAAAATCAGCAGCCAAAAAAATTATAATCTTTTGAAATTGTTACAAAGAATAAAAGGAACATAGATTTGACGGCATCATATTCTTAAATCTACAAAACAATAAATTCCTAAATCTAAGAATAATCATGTGTCAAAAAATTCGAGACCCAAATCCGAGTTTGGGCAAGAAACCAAACAAGAAAGGTAAAATGACGGCCAAAAACGTGTTTTGATAATTAATACCCGCCAAGAACCTAACAATAAGACAAACCCACGTCTATCAAGCCAAGCTCAAAACACCTTCGGCCTAAACCCAAATACCTACGGTAAAATAAAAGAAAATCCTCATCTATATACCGACAGCTCCGAAACCGCCTGCCCCTCCCAGACCAGCAGCCGCCCAAAGCCACACCATAGCCCAACCGCCCCATTTAAGAAGAGTAGAAAATAGGGAGAACGGATGGAGGAGAGATGGCCACACTTCTATTCTGCTGTTTCTCTCTTGACTCGACTCGGTTCCGCAGTCCCATCCCATTTAAGGAGATAGCCCGATCACCCATACCATTTAAGAAGACAGGTTAACCCCCAAGTGTACTTCCCACGGCTTCTGATCAGCTCTTGGACCATCCTCCATTTATTAAGAGGTCACTTTCCTCGTCCTCTCCATAAAATTTGGACCGTCGGGTTGGTTTAAAAACTGCCGTCAGCTTTGAATAGTTTTGAGATGACAGCTTTGAATAGTTGAAGATACAAAGGACTGGAGGAGGTAATGAATCCTTAAACTATTCAAAGGCCATTAGTTTCTGTGTCCCACACATTTGTTCTCACCATATTTGGTTGCCTGACGTGCCTTTTAGCTCTTTGATACATGATTGGCCGATCCGGCTATGATGCCCGGGTCCGGTTTTGGGCATCCGTGCCTCTAATTTCCCTCAACCGTTTGAAATATTCTCTTTACTGAGTTTTGCGCTCCACTTTTAACGTTGAGGTACCAATAACTTCATGAACAAAGTGGCCCGCCATCAGTAAAAAGTGGAGCGTGAATATCAAAATCTTTTTTTAATCTCAACCATTTGTTCAATTTCACTCATAGTAGGTGTGGTCATATATTGTGGTAAGTGTGAGTATAAATTGTGATCATACATTATGATAAGTATGGTCATTGGTGAATATAGTCATACATTGTGGTAAGTGTGGCCTGCGAAAAAATCATAAAACCAACTTATTTTTTGAGTGATTTTGATCTAATGGCTGAGATTTATCCATTTTTCAATCTAAAAGTTCATATTTAGATTGAATTCAATCTAAAAGTCCATGCCCCAATACCATCGTAGGGCATGGAAGAAAAATTCTGATTTGGCAATTATTTTTTTCCCCAAAAGATGCTGTATGTCCATTACTCTATTGGAAGTTCTGGTGCCAGAAGCTTTTGATGGACTTTCCCTTCAACCTTCTTGTCTTAAGAAGCCTCTTCTTCTTTTTAATTGTACCCTACATGCCATTATATTGGTTTAATGGTTTTCTTCTTTGTTTACTTGTTTTGGGTTGTGTGTGTAAATGTTCTCCAAGCTTCTGAAGCGCATCAGGGATTCTTCAATTTTCTTGGAAAAATAGTCTAAAGAGTACTGTTGATTTGTGTCGGAGTCAGGCTACGTATTGACACAGAATCTGAAATTGCTCTCAGTTCACTCAAACAAATTTTGTAACTGTTGTTGAACTCCGTTCATCGCAAGTTTTACTTGTAGAGGCTTAATGCACCATTTGGAGTTCATCAAGGAATATCAACTCCGCGAGAATGTAGCTCGATCATTTCAATCTGTCGGGAGTTTCGGCTTTCGGGTTACCATTGTTGTTTTGTTACATTACATGTGGAAATTGATCTATTGACAATGACAAAACAGACAGAATATTCTGCCTGTTCTGCCAAAAGGGAAGGGAAGAAAGCCACAGTTTTTGGTGGAAGGATTTGAAGGAGACGTGGGGTATGGCAGTTGGAGGGGGAGTGTTTTTCCAATTTTACCCAAGCAGTTACTTTATTCCATAGTGAAAAAACTGTAAAATCTACAATATTTTTGGACAAAAGTGGAAATCACTTTTGTGACAGGGCTTCAAAAATGGGAGACACCAAAACGGTGTGCTCCTTTTATATATTAGACAGGACTTAAAAAATAGAAGAACACACCGATCTGGTATTCTCCCTTTATACAATGACGGATCTATGTGTGGTCATATGGGGGCCACGGCCCCCGCGTTGTTTCGGGTGATTTTTTTTTAATTTTAATATTAATATTAGCAATTTTTTTGTTTGTTAATAACACCTAAATATTGTATTTTGTATTAAGTGCTATTTAGACATTTAAATCCTTTAAAAATGTGTTCGTTTTGGATCCAAAACCCAATTTTTCTTTCTGCGCCACGTTCTCCCATAAGTTTTTCCTTCAATTATTTATCTCATTCCTCTTTCTATCTCTCCCCACTTACTACTTAAAAAACCTCCCTTAAAATCTAAACCAAACAAACTATTAGATTTCCGAATCTTGAAATTTCAAAATCTTGTCCACAGTTCGGTCCCCGCGTTTACAAAATCCTGGTTCCGTCCCTGCCTTTATATATTATATTATATTATGTTAGAATAAATGACTATAATCTTCAAAGAGACCTGAGCAGCAGTATTGTTAAAGAAATCAAATGGAGGGATTTGTTATAACTCTTTGGATATTGTCTCTATTTTCCATCTTAATTACCTCCAATGGTGTAGACACCATGACTACAACCAAACCACTTGCAGATGGTGAGACCCTAATTTCATCAGGTGGAATCTTTGAACTGGGTTTTTTCAGCCCAAGAAATTCCACGAGCCGGTACGTGGGAATATGGTACAGGGCGTTATATTACAAGGAAATACCAAGAACAGCTGTGGTATGGGTTGCCAACAGAGAAACACCACTCTTCGACACATCAGGTGTGCTAAAGCTCACGAGTCGAGGAATCCTAGTCCTTGTGAACGGCACTAATGGCACCATATGGTCTACTAACGCTTCGAGATCAGCACAGGATCCGGTTGCGCAACTTTTCGATAACGGTAACATGGTTGTGAGAAACGCAGATGATGAATTAAAAGCAGTGAATTTGTTATGGCAGAGTTTTGATTATCCGGGGAACACGCTTTTACAGGGAATGAAGCTTGGGAAGAACCTCTTAACCGGTCAAGAATGGTACATCTCTTCGTGGAAGAGCGATGATGATCCAGGTGAAGGTGCGTTTACATTCGTGCTTGATACGCATGGATACCCACAAATGTTTCTGAGGAAGGGTACTGCTGACTACTTGTATGGGTCTGGACCATGGAATGGTCTCCACTTTAGCGGGATTTCAGACTCAAACCCGATTTTCAGATTCAACTACGGTTTAAGACTCAATTATGATCTCAATACAGAGGAGATTTACTACACTTTCGATGTCCCCAACGCCTCGGTTGCTACAAGGACCGTGTTGAGTAGTGAAGGATATGTGGGCCAATGGTCATGGGTTGATCAAACCCGTGGTTGGATCGCTATGGCGAGAGCACCAGAGGCTAGCTGTGACATGTACGCGTCCTGCGGCTCGTATGGGATATGCAACATTGGTAACACTTCAATGTGTGGGTGTTTGGATAAGTTTGTGCCCGTCAACCCAAGAGAGTGGGAACTTGGTGAGTGGTCAAATGGGTGTGTTCGGAGGACGCCTTTGGGTTGCCCCGAGGGTGGAGAAGATGGTTTTGTCAAGTATTCAAGGGTCAAATTGCCCGACACAAGGAACTCATCATTCGACATAAGGATGAGCATTGAAAAATGTCAGAGAACATGCTTGGGAAACTGCTCTTGTACCGCTTATGCAAATCTGGACATACGCGACGCAGGAAGTGGTTGCTTGCTATGGTTTGGTAACCTGATTGATATTAAAGAATTCAGCGAAGACGGCGGGCAAGACATGTATGTGAGGATGGCATCCTCTGAATCAGGTACGACTTGTATCCAATTACACTTATTGACAATTTGAGTAGATCTAATTGCACATATTGGAGCAGAGAATTTTTTTCTGACAACTCTTGTTTTTTATTGATGAGTGCAAACTCTTACTTGTTGAATGCTCGATTACCCTAAATAAAATTTCATCGGATGTCCATCACACATGTCAATCTATTAAGTTCACAAGCTGTACTCAAATATTGAAATGCAGGATATGTGAATCCCACACCAAGAGGTAGAAGCGTGAGGTGGAAATGGATCATCACAGCACTTGTAGTTTCCATGACCCTGCTGACTACAGCCTTCTTGTACTGTAATTTGAGGAGAAAGTTTCAAAAGAAAGGTATGGATACAGAATTCCAGTCTTGCAATTCAGCAAAATACATTTTACATGAAAATAGCTGGTGTTTACTATTGTGCAAGTTTACTTGTTTGTTGTAGGATTCAGAATTTGGGTTTGTATAACATGTATGTTGATTGAGTCTGCTAGACAAGTTCACTTTGGCAAATCTATGATTGTATATGTTAGATTCTCTTTGTTTGTTATGCATCAATGATCCAAATCCGTATACACTTAACGCAGTAGGGAAGGACTTGTTGTCATATGATCTTGGGACAAGCATTGGGGCTGGCAACAGCACACTAACTCAAGCCAGTATGAGTCGAAATAGTGGAAAGAAGGAAGTTGATTTACCATGGTTCAGCTTCGCTAGTGTAGCTGCTGCTACTGATAGCTTCTCCGAAGCAAATAAGCTCGGAGAGGGTGGTTTTGGACCTGTTTACAAGGTAAGATGTATCATCAGGTGTTGGACACAAATGATCATTTCTTTAACTTAGCATGTTACTTCACAATAGTATCTTGTAGTTAATTTGCAAAGATCATAAAGAAACATAGGCCATTGATATATCAGGGAAAGTTACAAAGAGGACGTACGGTGGCTGTGAAAAGGCTTTCTAGGAAATCTGGACAAGGATTGGAGGAATTTCAAAATGAGGCAATGCTCATAGCAAAACTTCAACACAAGAATCTTGTGAGACTACTGGGCT
>JAOTQK010000019.1:2299039-2310379 GCA_025642025.1 Rhododendron ferrugineum
AAACAAACTGACAACTGAGACATGTCTCATTACAAGTAAACTGATATAATCTAACATAAACTGATATAATCTAACACAAAACTTCAACACAAGAATCTTGTGAGATTACTGGGCTGCTGTATTGACAGAGATGAAAAAATTTTGATCTACGAGTACATGCCCAACAAAAGCTTGGATTTCTTCCTTTTCGGTACGTACTTCCCATATATCCCAAGAGATTGACTTAAACATGATTGTGCTAGTTGTATGCTATGAAGCACATATACTCTATTTTGGCCTCCGTATCACGTATCATATCCGTATCGGATACCGATACTCTCGGATACGTATCCGATATGCTTTTTAAAAGTATCCTACTTTTAGAGTTATTTTTTGGTATCCTGATGCGTTTTGGATACGCGCAGATACTCTCGGATACGCTCCGGATACGTATCTGATAGGTTCTTTTAAAGTATCCTACTTTTAGAATTATTTTTTGGTATCCCGATACGTTTTGGATACGTGTTGGATACATTTTGGATAAGCACAAGGGTAAATATATCTCTCTCGGCATGTGAAATGGTGTACTTGTGTAATGGAAAACTTTAATCATTAATGGAATTTTAGGAATTAAAAATAATATATATAATATATTTTTTATTTACTTTAATATTCAACGTATCCCCTAACGATCGTATACTTCTTTTGGAAAAATCACGTATCCACGTATCCGTATCGAATCGTATCCATATCCCGTATCCGTATCCGTGCTTCTTAGGTTGTATGCTTATGAATAGTTCAAAACTTGATCTGGGTAGATGGTTCCACTTGTAATTTTCTGTGTAAACTGAGACAGATCCAATCAAGCACGGGATACTAAATTGGGAGTTCCGCCTTAAAATTATTGATGGAATTGCTCAAGGGCTTCTCTATCTTCATGATTATTCAAGGTTACGAATTATCCACCGGGATTTAAAAGCTAGCAACATTCTCTTGGATAAGGACATGAACCCAAAAATATCCGATTTTGGGATGGCAAGAATATTCAGTGGCAATGGATCACAAGCAACAAAGAGAATCGTTGGCACGTAGTAAGTCAGACATAATCCATAACATCAAACACTTCCATTCCTTTGCCCCCAAACAGCTTATTTCTGCATAAATTTACCTTGGATGATTTGTGTTGTACTTAAATCCAGCGGCTACATGTCACCGGAATATGCCTTGAAAGGTCTATTCTCAGTCAAATCTGATGTCTTCAGCTTCGGAGTATTATTGTTAGAGATTCTGAGCAGCAAAAGGAACACAGCCTTCCATGACAGTGACTCCCTTAACCTTCTAGGATATGTGAGCTAACACAATCCCAGTCCAATTCTTAAGTTCTTTTCCATTTTTACCGCTTTGTTTACTTTCTTTGTTATTGAGATGTACTAATGAATTAAATCGCTTTAACAGGCATGGGACTTGTGGAAGAACGGCAGGGGACTGGACTTAAAAGATCCGATGTTAGAAGATATATCTTCCACAAATATGCTGCTGAGATACGTAAACATCGGGTTGCTTTGTGTTCAAGAAAGTGAAGCAGATAGACCTACCATGTCTATTGTTGTATCAATGCTCAGCAATGAACTTTTACTTCTACCCTCTCCAAAAAAAACCTGCATTTTCAATCAATAGGAGTGTCCTAGATTCAACTTCACACAAACACACCGAAATTTGTTCAGAGAATGATGTGACAATGTCAATTTTGGCAGCACGATAACAGCTCATAAATACAGCGAGGATCCTTCGTATTGTCAATGTTAGTTCTGAAGAGGAAGGTCCTACATTTTCAATCAGTAAGAATGTCCAAGATCAAACTTCACACAAACACCCGGAAATTTGTTCTGCAACAATCTCAATTTTTTAAGCACAATATGGTTCATATTTCTGTAAGGAATCATTCTACTGTCAATGTTAGTTCTTAATAAAAAGGTCATAATACTGTTCTTAAGCTCGCAGTTTATTTCTTTTCCACATCTATATTTGCATTTGATTACATGTTTTTGACTCATTTAGCTTTTAAAATACAGTCTTCTTTTCCTTGGAAATCCACTGGAGATTCTGGTTTTCACAAGAAGTTTCCCCCAAAGTAACTATTTTGTGTCATGTGGTTAACTCTGGTGGTATTTACATGATCTGGTTGTGGTTCTTCTTCGGGTAAGTGCTTGCCATTGTGGTTGAGGAACTGTTTTGGCGGTTGACGCGGTTGTGAGTGGGAGTGCAGTGCCTCAGAGCAGAAAAAGGAAAGAAAGCAAATGGAAAAGTCATATCCGTTGAAGTATAATTGACCTCATTATCGCATATAGAGTAATGGTCAAGTCTGCAAGGCACTATACACAGCGCGGAGCCAGTTAAGGCTCAGTGGCGGGTACCCCCACTATGTAAATTTCTGGCTACACCACTACCTATATACATCTTCATTCAAGTGATTCGATGACAATTAAAATAAATGATACTCAGTACCAAAGGCTTTTAGGGCACCAATCACTCACACTAGACTGTGCCGATCTAATATACCCTGCATTCAAGCTTATTTATTGCTGCTTTCCTTAGTTTTTAATCCCCTTTCCCAATATGCTGCAAAATTATTTCCATGCACAAAACTTTAAGGACACAACTCCCAACATACCTTAGACGTTAGGGACACAACTCTAGACAAGCAGCACACGCCCCTCTCTCAGTGGGTGAGATGCTACCATACACAAAAGTTCAGCTTTTCAAAACATGAAAAAAAGACATTAACCAGACATGATCCATGACAAATCCCAGCCATGCACTGAATTATAACTATATTGGGAGCTAGATAGACGATAATCCAATTCCCGCTTACCTGGTCAATCAATGGAGAATATACCAGCTTTCAACACCGTGTACCAGGAAGTTTCAGCCAAAGAAGTGACCATCACAGAGATAGAAGCTCCATAGAAGGCTCCTCTGATGTTGGCTTGTAAGCCTGTTGATTGTTGAGATCCTGTGAACACCAAGTGCAAGAGTTAATTTGCACTGCACAATGCCAAGTTAGTGCTGTTCCTATGGGGCTCTCTACTCTTCTTCAGCAAATGGCTTTTTGATCATGTGTGCTTGGATGTTGAGTCCAACCCTTTGGCATACTGCCCATCATAAACAATTCCCACGTTTCAATTTCTCCTATAAACATTAAATTCGGATCCCGTTATTATACAGTACCTGGATGACTAGAAGATCCATTTTTAAATAAAACACAAGACTTCCCAATTAACCATTATCTCTAGGAAATAATATGAGTAGTGGAATAAGTTATTATGGACATGTCTGGGCCTCCTAAAAAATCCTTCCGACAAGAATGCTGCTTGGACATTGTAAGACATGGAAGCGTCTCGCTCTTGTGAACACTGATCATAAGTGGCCAAAACCGCCAGCATGCTATGGAAACTTTGGTGGGTAATGGGGAAAAACTGTATCAGAATTAGTGAACAGCAGTTGGTAGAATATATCCAATAATTGTGAGATTGACAATGGTAAAAAGGGCCTATAATCTTCACCAATCTGAATTTTCCTTTTTTTCTTTTTCCGACTGTCAAGGGTGTCTGGGCTAAGACAGGCATGTCAAGGCTAGGATAGGCAATCCACGCCGGGACTAGGTTTTTCACAAGAAATTACTTTCTCGCAGCCTGACCCCAAGATCGAACCTCATTAATTTGGTGGGGAGCAAACCCACCAACCAACCAACTGTGTGTGGGGAGCAAACCCACCAACCAACGCTTAGGGCTATTTGCACTTTCACTTTGATGCCTATGTATGCTTTGAACATTTTGAACACGACAGCAAGGCAAAAAGATCTGTATTTGGAACAAAAATGGCAAATTCCATTACAAGAAACCTAAAAAAAGAAGAAAAGGAAACCCAATTCAAAACCAATTGGATTCTTTCAACTCCTGGTGAAGAGCTTCCTCTAACAAAAACTGAGACTGCTCCATCAACTCAGGGCTCAACCTGAACATGAGCACACAAAACTCCATCTGATTGAGGGCCCCGTCTCCGTCGAAATCGCCTTCTCTCAACATACTTCTCAAATCGCCGTCCGTCAATTCCTGCAACCCCAAAACGGCCGCGTTTTTCTTGAGACTGTCGAAAGTGATGACCCCTTTATCACCGTCCATCAGTAACCGAAACCCATTACCGAGCTCTCCGATCAACGCGTCCCCACCCAATTTGTGGGCCATTATTGGCAAGAAATCTTCGAAAGAGGATTGGGTGTTTGATGCCATTGGAGGTGGGGAGATTTGTCTTTGTAGAGAGAGAGAGAGAGAGAGGTGTGGGTGGATATTGAGATGGATATGTGGAGATATATAGAGATGGAAAGGTGGGTTTGGGGAGTTCGGAGAAGGAGAGGCCATGGATTGGGAATACAACTCAGGAACAGCTAAGGGTCGGTTAAAGTCGGTTGATCCGGTCTAGCAACTGCCTCCCTCTTTCGGAGAAAAAGCTCTCTCTCTCTCTCTAAGAGATTAAAAAAAAATCCCCTAAAACCCGCTCCATTATTATTTTTTTAATAATTAAAACCCGCACCATTCAAAATCAAATTTAGATAGAGGGATGTGGGCGGATCGGTTCCGACGGGTTACGGGGAGAAATCTTTCAGTGCCGGGTGGGTATCACGTCACCCGGCTAACGTGGTGCCCGAGCGGGCACATCCGAGCAGTCCAAAAGTGTATTGGACGGCCCAAATCGAAACACTCTCTCTCCTCTTTCTCTCTTCAAATCCGAGCCGTCCAAAATCGAAATGAACGGCCCGAATGCACCGAGCGGGCACCACGTGGTATCCGCTCGGCACTGAAAAATTTCTCGATTAGGGGATAAATTCTCAAGGAAATGGACCCTCCCCGTCCAAAATGAAGAGACAGTCAAAAGTAGGATGTCAGATCCCCCATTGGAAAAGGAAAGGAAGATGTATATTGATATATAAGGATTTGTGAGCAACTACTGTGTAATTTAATATTAGTCTTTTTAAGTCATGTGGTTAGCCTAAAGGTTAAACAGATAAGTTATGCTTACATTGAAGAACTAAATGTTTTGAACGAAGAGTTTTTGAGCAGATCCATACCATCGATTTAACTCATACTTGGCAGGTTATTATATTTGTCACCCTGCAGCCAACCTGCACAGTCTTGTCTTAAAACTGATAAATCGGCTGAGGTTTTTAGCGGCTTTGAACTGCGGACTCCGGCAGGCAGCAATTCTAAAGAGAAAAAATGAATTAACTTGTTTTTTTTGTGATCCGTTAATTGCTTTTATCTTACGACAGGAAAAAACGATTACAAGATTATTAATGTTCATTTAAACAAGAGCTATGAATAACTCTTTCTATAATTGAATGTTAAAAATTAATCAAGTTTACCAGCATGAACAGACAAAATTTTAAATGTTTCCAGGCAACGGCACTTTTCAAACAAATGAGTAGCAGGTTTGGTTGGATTCATGACGGGTTGTGTGTACATAACGTAGAAAGAAATATATCAGATCATGAAAATAAGACTTCCCTTCTTTCATTTTGCAACATACCTTACCCAATGATCAATCGGTTTTAATTTTCAGGATATAAGAACGGATATTACGCGTGAAAACATGCTCAACAATACCTTGGACTCCTCTACTTTCGATATGGCTTTCTCAACACCGTTACATTCTAATTCAGCTAGTTTTCCAGCTTCCATTCTACATGAGAATAGTAACATGAATATCTCCTTGGAACGAACCATGAAAATATCATGACTGTCAGATGGAAGCGCGAAGAGTTATCGACCTTCCAAAATTGAGACTGTTTCATCGGTTATTGAACAATTTTTTAATTCTTTCCTTGAATTTTGATCTGGCACACTTCTAACATTTGAAAAGGCAGGTTGCTTGGGAGAGGCCAGAAGCACAAGTTCATTACTGCTAAGCATCGATACGACATTTGACATGGTAGGCCTACAGCAGCACTTTCTTGGACGCAAAGCAGTGCTATATTTACGTATCTTAGCAGCATATTTGTAGAAGGTATATCTTGTAATATTGGATCCTTTATGTCCTCTCCCCTACCGCTCTTCCACAAGTCCCATGCCTGGATTAAAAATAACAATTGTCATTTGGGAACATCCGATAAAATTGGAACGATACAATACTAAGAAAGAAAGCTGACAAGACAAAAAAAAAATGGAAAACAAAAGGTAAGAAATGTAATTGGAATTATGGTACTAACATATCCAAGAAGATTAATGGAGTCACTACTATAAAAGCCTGTACTTCTTTTGCCACTCAAAATCTCTAGCAACAAGACTCCAAAGCTAAAGACATCCGATTTGATTGAGAAGAGACCGTCTGAGGCGTATTCTAGTGACATGTAGCCGCTGGATTAAAGTATTAAATAAAATCATTTAGTGTTGCCAATATCAAACAATTCTGCAGAAATAAGTTGTCTTGGTGCAAAGGTGCAGAAGCTTAATGTTATAAGCTAATCCTATGTTTTACTTACTAAGTGCCGACAATTCGATTTGTTGCTTGTGACCCATTTCCTCTGAAAATTCTTGCCATCCCAAAATCAGATATTTTGGGGTTCATATCTTCATCCAAGAGAATATTGCTAGGTTTCAAATCTCTGTGGATAATTCGTAACCTGGAATACTGATGAAGATAGAGAAGCCCTTGAGCAATTCCTTCGATGATGTTAACACGTAACTCCCAGCTAAGTATTCCGTATTTCATTGGATCTGTCACAATTTCACATCCAAATTACTAAACAGAACATCTACTCAGTATAAGTTCTCCGAGTAGTAGTAAACACAAATAAAGAATCTGGTATAATCCAATCTACTCAAGTATGCGGGAATTAGTACAAACCAAAAAGGAAGAAATCCAAGCTTTTATTGGGCATGTATTCATAGATCAAAATCTTTTCATCTTTCTCAATGCAGCAGCCCAATAATCTCACAAGATTATTGTGTTGAAGTTTTGCTATGAGCATTGCCTCATTCTGTAATTCCTCCAATCCTTGTCCAGACTTTCTTGACAGCCTTTTCACAGCCACCTCATAGCCCTTATGTAGCTTCCCCTGATATGGAGCCCTAGATTATTCATAACTAATAGAAAACCAAAAGGAAATACTGTCTAAAAGTAACATGACAAGTCAATATGGCTCCCGCGGGAAAATAAAATGAGCCTTTTGAAATGCTATTCAACATTCAAGTTTAAAGTGTTGAGTTACCTTGAATCTTACCTTGAATACTGGTCCAAAACCACCCTTTCCAAGCTTATTTGCATTAGAGAAGTTATCAGTGGCAGCAGATACACTAGCGAAACTGAACAATGGCAAGTCAACTTCTTTCTTTTTACCGGTATGACTCTTGCCAGATTCATTTATGTTACAATTTGCAGCTCCAATGCTTGTGCCAAGATCAAATAACACCAAATCCTCCCCTGCTGGATAAAAATTGTTTGGACCATTTGAGCTTACATAGAAGCAGAATGACAAAATTTGAGTTCACAATATATATTGTCAGACACTACTTTCGTCACATACAGAGATAAATGTTGTTTATTTATAAAATGACAGAGGAGACTGAGCACTGCATGCTGCTACAAACATATCCTTCCTACTACTAAAAGGAATAACATTGTTTTTCATGGAACTTACATCATCTTTAAATGGTTTGTTTTGTTTTGCAAGGGCAAAATCCGTACCTTTGTTTCGTGACTTCTGCCTCCACAAGCAATAAAAGAAGCCAACAGCAGCCAGCAGCGTCGTGAGAACTGCAAGGGCAAGAATAATCCATTTCCGCCTCTTGATTCTTGGATCTGCAAGAGAAGTTAGGTGGACTGAATTCACTTTTATCCAGAAATAATGCATCGAATTACATCCGCCACGTAATGTAGATAGTTGTGATAATTCCATTACCCTTTCCCTCATGAAGAAACTCAGAAGCAGCCAGTCTTAGATAGAAATCTCTTCCTTCAGGGTCATCGTCTATCAGCTGCTCCACATTCAAGAGCTCCTCGTGCCATATGGAACACCCATCATTGCCATCATAAGTATAAGCAGAGCATGAGCAGTTACTAAAGCAAGCCGATTCACAGTCTCCAACACTTCTAACTTGCGAAAGTACTATTGGATTGTCAGGCAATCTTACTTTTGATATCCAAAGGAACTGGTCTTTCTGTCCATTAACTTCACTATCATTGCCACACTGCAAAGGCGTTTTCCTCACGCACCCTCCAGACGTGTTGCCACCATTCCAATTTCCTACAGATTTGGGTTGAAAACCGCGAAAACACTGGCAAAACGGAATAGGGTTTTGATAGCAGGTTCCAAAAGCCCCGCAGTAGGCGTAAATGTCACACTGCTCCCTCGGTTGATCCCAAAACAAGTTCCATTCACCTATCGCTTCAACCCATATTAGTGCCTGAATTTGCCCTGATATATCCATAACCAATCTAGCAGTCACGGAAGGATTTCTCATAGAGTAAGTAAAATAACTCTCATTTTCGTTGGAAACATAGGTGCACTTGAACACAAAGTTCGCACCCATTTCAGGAATCAAAGCAAAAATTTGTCCTTCCCACGTGCCACTAGTCCAATACTTTTCAAACCCTTTTAGGATGAAAAACTGGTTTGTCCCTTGAGGATCAAGTGCAATAGAGAAACCTCCAGGGCCGGGGTCTTCCTTGCTTTTCCAGGCCAACAAAGACCAAGGTTTTCCATTTCTCTTATCATGACCAAGCTTCATTCCGGGCAAGAGAGTATCCGAAGGGTAGTCAAAGCTCTTCCATAGTAAATCACCAGATCTTCTGTCAACCAAAACCAGATTTCCTGAATCCATAAGGGTAGCACTAGTGCTTCCACTTGATGATATGTTAGACAGCATGTAAGTAATTCTTCCCTGCATTATCACCAGGTTTCCATCCGCGGCTATGGTGAGAACCGCAGAGAAACCGGCAAAAGGGTAATCCCTGTTGGCTACCCAAACAACAGTTTGTACCGAAACTCTTTTGTACCGAACACCCAGATAACTGTTTATCGTGGAGTACTCACTCCGAGTAAAGAATCCCAACTCAAATTCATCACCAGAAGATGTGATGGTGGTTGAGGCTCTGACTAACTGTCCTTGTAAGATTGTATCTGTTAAGGCATTAGCGAATATCGAAAATGTAAAGATCAACAAGAAAACAGGATGAGCAAAACTCGTCATCCTTGGATTATCGGTGTTAGCAACTAGATTTTCAGACTCAGATTATGCCCATATAATCAACCTGACAAGTAGCTCATGTGGCGACGTCCTTGACCTTAAAAATACGTTCTTCCAAGTAAGTTCCCTCTGTACAAGTCAAGAACCAAATCCAAAAGGAGAAAGCTACACAACAATAATTAACATGTTCCCAAACTCCACAGGCATGTTATGCAACCACAAGTCAGCAAACCCATCTTCTAGGATCATCACCGTAGCTTTTCTTTTACGATATTTCTCCTTCTTGATGTAGATGTGTAATGAGCTAAGGGGTGTTTTGCTTCATAATCCTTCTGGATTTTTTTTTTTGTCGGTCATTTTTTTGGTTTATTGGTTCGTCTTGACAAAAGGAATTGGCAAAATAAAAATATGAACCAAAGTAAAAAAAAAAATGATTACAGAAAATAATCTACAAAGTTCGTCTGTTTTAGATTATTTTCGTCTTTAGTGACTTTTTTAAGGTTTTGAACATTATTTTTTACTCTAAAAAAATTGACGCAAAACTAAAAAAGGCAAAAAAAAAAAAAAAAAACACTTGGATAAAACAAAAATTTAAGTCACCCCTGAAGACATATTTGAAGGAAACGTCTTCTGAAAATTGTTTAGAAATTGTTTGTTTTGAAATCTGGTTGAAGATGACTACTTTTTTTATTAGAAAACTAGGTGATGTTGAATCTACTATGAATCGTTTGAGGTAAGTCAATACACTCCAAAGCTTGCATATTTTTATTGCAGCTCATTCATCTGCAAGCCAAGCCGAGTTTTGAGGGTGTTCGAGCTCGGCTCGTTTGAAATTCAATGAGCTCGAGCTCGATTAGTATTTAAGAACTCGAGCTCGATTCAATAACTAATCGAACCTCTAAAAGCGCGTACATCCTGTACACACGAGCTGAGGTTATCTAGACGAGCCTAGTCACGGTTAACTCCAGCCAAAAATTTGTTGCGATTCGGCTCTTTCACTAAACAATCCGAACCGAACCTTTAACGAGTTGAACCTTGATGCTTGTGATCAGCCCGTTTCTTTGCCGACATCAATTCGGCATTTGCCCCAGCTTCAGACAACACCGTGTTACTGTTACTAAGTTTTTTGGTTAAATCCAGTCGACAGGAAATCGACGGGAAATTGCTTTGTGATTTGCTGGAATGTGGTTGTGAAATGTGGAGTTTGGTTCCTTACCGTTTTCAGGACTTCTTTGGAAACAAACAATGAAGTGAATGGGTTTATGGAAGAATAATAATAAAACGGACTTTATTAATCTCCAAAGTAGAAGAACAATTGACCAAGATAGTCAAGTGAACAATTACAAGTTATAACTACTCCTAGAAAAGAAAAGATAAAGGCCTTTTGGCGTTGATTGTGTGTCCTTGAAACTGTTGTGATTTTCTGCATAAATAGAGGTTTTCTCAAAATTTCGAATTTGGGTCTTCCCTCCAATATGGCAGTTGAGTCCCATTTCAAATTCGACATTTCAAATTGGACAAGTAACT
This sequence comes from Rhododendron ferrugineum, assembly GCA_025642025.1. NCBI lineage: Eukaryota > Viridiplantae > Streptophyta > Magnoliopsida > Ericales > Ericaceae > Rhododendron > Rhododendron ferrugineum. Next base: position 2,309,788 of record JAOTQK010000019.1, read on the forward strand.
TCCCCAAACAATCAGGCATCCCATTCTGCAACAACTGCCTCTTTGCCCACGAAGAGCTTACTCTCTGATCATGGGTTCATGCCCTTCTAACACCTGTATTTTGATAAACAAAAGGAAAACAACTCGTACAATAGAAGTTAAATGTTTGAATAAGACTGAGTCGACGGGTCACTGGATCATAAAACTTTATATTAGTTTTACTAATATTCCCTAAGTTATTTACCTCAACAATGTTACCTTTCGTTTTCCCAATTATATCCCTGCCACGTGTCGCCCAGTTGACAGATGAAAAATGCCACGTGTCACCCAGTCGACGGGTGACAGAAAATCACAGATATGGAACAAACAATGCCCCCCTGTGGGCACGTGCCCCAAAAATCCCGGCGATCTTGTTTTATAAAAATGGGGTGCCCTTTTGAAAAAGTGCAGCAAAACGCTTCGATTCAGAGTCGCCACTCGGGTTTTGCGGAAAACACCCAAGGAACCAAACTTGAAACGCTTTGTCACGTTTTTTATTTGAAAAAGACTTGTAGACTGGACCGTCGTCACCTTCGATATCTGAGGTTCGGGAGCCAGGTTACGAGAGGGGAAG
>JAOTQK010000019.1:2310479-2321187 GCA_025642025.1 Rhododendron ferrugineum
TTCGGTCTAGCAGGCTGCTCTAACTTTTGCTTGGAACCGCCCACCCTTGTGGTTTTCAGTCCAACGAGCATCTCTCAAGGGTAGAAACGTTCGAGTTGATCCAGGTTGACTAGAGTGCTGAATTCATTGCCGTCGAGATCAATAAGCTTAGCAACACCCCCAGATAGGATGGTCTTGATGATGTACGGGTCGGATCGTTTTGGACGAAACTTCCCGCGGGCGTCGAACACTGGAGCTCAGATTTCCTTCGTGACCATGTCCCCCTCGACTAATTCCCTGGACTTCACTTTCTTATCGAAAGCCCGTGCAATTCGACGTTGGTAACCTTGAACATGGTATAAGGCACGGAGCCTTCTTTCATCAAACAACATTAGCTCGACAAACCTCCCACTCAGCCATTCAGATTCCTCAAGACCACTTTCAGCCATGACCCTCAGAGACGGAACCTCAAGCTCGATAGGGAGTACTGCTTCCATTCCATAGACCAAAGAGAACGGGGTTGCTCCTGTTGAAGTGCGGATCGACGTCCTGTACCCCCAGAGTGCCAGAGGCAGTTGCTCGTGCCAGTCCCTTGCAGACTCAGCGGTCTTCTTGATGATCACCTCAACATTCTTGTTGGCGGCTTCGACTGCTCCATTTGTTTGTGGACGATAGGTCGTGGAACGATGAATCTCGATGCCAAATTCCTCGAAGAGATCCAAGACTCTACCCTTGAAATGACTCCCATTGTCTGATACGAATGCCTGTGGGACACCGTACCGATAGATAATGTTCTTCCGGATGAACTGAGCGACTTGAACCGTTGTCAGGGTCTTGTAAGATTCAGCCTCGACCCACTTAGTGAAGTAATCTATTGCCACTAGTATAAACTTGTGCCCGTTCGAAGCAGAAGGTGTGATCATGCCAATTACATCGATGCCCCATACAGAGAAGAGCCACGGCGAAGTCATGCCATATAACTTAAAGGGTGGAACATGTTGCAGGTTAGCGTGGATTTGGCACTTGAAGCAACGCCGCACATAGTCGATGCACTGAGTCTCCATGGTTGACCAGTAGTAACCCTGCCTGAGGATCTTCCGTGCAAGCATAACTCCACTCATATGAGGACCGCAGACTCCTTCGTGAATCTCCTCCATTATCCTTGTTGCTTCGGCCCCGTTGACACACAGCTTGTGCATTCCGCAGTGGGACCTTCGATATAGCTTCCCTCCACAGATGATGTACTGAACAGCCAACCTTTGCAGAGCGACTCGGTCCTTCCTTGAGGCATCCGGAGGAAACTCCCCTTGTTCGACAAAATTCCAGATATCATGATACCAGGGTAATCCTTGCAAGCAACTGAAGTTGCCCTGATATATCCAACACAAATCTAACAGTCACCAAAGGATTTTTCATAGAGTAAGTGAAATAACTCTCATTCTCATTGGAAACGTAGATGCTGTCGTACATATAGTTCCCAGCCATTTCGGGAATCCGAGTGAAAATCTTTCCGTTCCACGTCCCACTAGTCCAATACTTATGAAACTCTTTTAGGATGAAAAACTGGCTTGTTCCTTGAGGATCAAGTTCGAAAGAGAGAACTCCTGGGCCTGGGTCTTCCTTGCTTTTCCAGGCCAACATAGACCAAGTTTTTCCATTTCTCTTGTCATGACCAACCTTCATTCCGGGCAAGAGAGTATCTGTAGGGTAGTCAAAGCTCTGCCACCAGATCTCCAGTCGTTCAAAACCAGATTTCCTGAATCCCAAAGGGTAGCACTAGTGTTTCCACTTGATGATATGTTAGACAACATGTAAGAAACTCTTCCCACCACTATCACCAGGTTTCCATCCGCGGCTATCGTGAGAACCGCGGTGGAATCTGTGAGAGGGTTATCCCTGTTGGCTACCCAAACAACAGTTTTTTTCGAAGCTATTTTGTACCAAATACCCAGATAACTGCTTGTTGTGGAGTTCTCATTCCCAGGACTAAAGAACCCCAGCACAAATTCCTTGCCAGAAGATGTGATACTGGTTGAGGTTGTGAGTGACTGCCCTTGTAAGATTGTATCTGTTAAGGCATTGGCAAATAGCAAAAACGAAAAGATCAACAAGAAAACTGGATGAGCAAAATTTGTCATCCTCAAATTATTGGTGAAATTAACAACTAGATTTTCAGACTCGGATTATGCCTGTCATATAATCAACCTGCCAATTAGGACAAGTCATCGCGCACCACCTTTGACAAATCATTACATTCTTCCAGGTAAGTAATGTACCCTCTGAACAAGTCATGAACATTTATTAGATAACCACATATAACCAACTTGTTAGGCAATTAGACGAAGAACATTTATTAGACACTAATTGATTGATTGGAATAGTTAGCCCACCTCTTATTGATTGCCAGCCTTGTAAGTAAGCATGTAAATAACTTGGACAGCAAAAACAACATACATACATTCCCGAACTTTTGGAAAAATCACTTTTCTGATTAGTTTGCAAATCAGGGCCTCTTACACCAGATAAGTGCCTGTTACATAGTTTTCCCCATGTCTACCGGAGACTCGTTTCCTAGTAGTGAAATCCATTTCCTGATAAAACCTTCATAGAGCAGAGAAAACTAATTTATACAAATTTACGTGGGCACATAAGCAAAAGCTGAATCTTATTCCCCAGAAAATGCACCGTGCAAGGACTCAGTTAACAATTGACAATTAGTTGGGAAGGAGATAAAGAGTGAACAACCACTGCTCGTTTACTTCTCATGATCCACCCATCAATAACATGTAATAAATTCTGATACAAGGCAGAACCAGGATTGGGATACGGTGGTGGCACCAATTGGATTAAGGAGAACCGCTACATCCCACTTTCTCCATTGACAGGCAGCATAAATCCAAAACTCTAAGAGGGAGAGTCGTTACATTCCGCTTTCTGTCTTGGTGAGCATCGTCGCAAAATAAAATTGACAACTCATGAGAGAGTAGAATTATATTAACACTTCAAATCAAATAAAATTGCAATTAAAAAAAACATGGAGATTTAGTCGTGAGAGTTTCTTAGTACCAGTTGCCTACGTCTTTACATCCCACTTTTTGTTGTTACAATGGTCAATGGAATCTATAAATATTTTGCAGTTACACTCCCAAACCTTTTAAATTGAATCCTTCACCATCAAACTTCCCCTCCTAAGAACTAGTTTGTGCCATGTTGTAATTATTGTGGTGGGGTTTCTGATGTATAGTTGTAGTTCTTCTTGGGGTTGTGCTTGCCATTGTGGTTGAGGAACTGTCATGGCGGTTGACGTTGTTGTGCGTGCAATGCCTCTCGACGGAAATAGAAAAGAAAGCAACTGGAAATTTCATCTGCATTGAAGCATGAGCTATAAACTATGAATATTGTCCTCATTATAGCATATAGATTTTTAACAATTGTTAATTAACTGAGCGCGCTAGTTAACAATTGTTAAAAACATGGTAAAGTCTTAACTTTTTTTAACTGAGCTAATTACAATCCGAATTCTAGTAGCTTGATTTTTTATGCAATATTATTATGTTTATGAAGTCGAGTAGATGTATTGTTGGAGCTTGGTTTGAAACATAAACAAGCTTAAAAATATGTTCGAACTTAGATTGTTAGGTAGTAAGCTCATCTCAAGTGAGCTTTAACGATCCGGACGGACCCAAGTTGAGCTCGAGTTACGTGGTTGGTCCTGTATTGGGCTACCAGTGGCTTGATTTCAACAAGTGCGTCATTTGCAAGACTAATGCAGTGCTACAGCTAGGAAATGAGTGGACTCTGTAACTGAAGTGTTACAAAGAACAAGGAACAAGGATTTGACAATTCAACATATATAAGATGACTTCATGCACGTAACTGGAGCGTTATGGGGTCATCGACTTTTTTATTTTATTTTTCCCTTTTTTTGTTTCGGCGGTCAGAGTGTCCGGATCACCTTACGCGCACTTCAACTATTCTCCTTCCCAGTCCGGTCGAAGACAAGCCATCCACACCGGAATTAAGAGATTCACAAGAGATTTATCTCTTGCAACCTGACCCCAAGAGATTACCAAATTTCAAAATCATAATGTTTGAATTTACAGCTCCCAATTCCGCTTGAGCGGGGTTAGGTCATCGACCTTAAATGTCTGTCAAGAAATTAACCAATTTTATAAAGACGATAAGGACTTGTTCCAGCATGTGTCTCTGCATTGTTTGACTCGGCTTGAGTCGCTAGTCCTACATATAACTTCGCAATCAACCATAAAGCTTGGAGAGGGTGGGCTTGGACCGGCATCCTCAAAAGTGAAAAACAACTGATTCCCAACTTCATTTAATGGAATCTAGGCAGTGAGTGCCAAATTTTATTATGGCCTCGTTTGGGTTAATAAGCCACTTGGCTTATTGTTTCTGTCTCCATTTAAAAAAATTGCGTTTTTTAGTTTCGTGTCAAGGTTTTTTTTTTTTGGATTTTTGGTTCGTCAAAGTGGTTTCTTTTTTTCATTATTTTAAAATTTTGGTTTTCAATCAAAATGTTTTACTTTTTTCGATTTCTCTCGTCGAAACAAATTAATAATCCATAAATTTGACACGGAACTAAATAATTTTTGGTATACTTTAGGGACAAAAGTGAAAATGACCCTCGGAAAAGCAGTTATCAACAAAAAACTAGTGTTTTTTTTTTTTGAACGGAAAAAAAAAAAAATTTAACCCAAGTTTACGTCCCACGGCTTCTGATCAGCTCTTGGACCATCCTCCATTCGTTAAGATGTCACTTTCCTCGTCCTCTCCATACAATTTGGGGATATTTTTATTAAAGTAATCTTTTTTTTAGAACTATTGGCTGAAATACTCTCATTTTCAAACTATTTTTAAAACTACTCGGTAGAGCCACTTCAACAAGCGCTACCTGAGTAGCGCCATTACAATTGGCGCTATTTGCCATGTGGCGCTCTGCCATGTGCTGCGTTGGTTGTATGACGTGGACTAGCGCTACTTGAAGTAGCTCTACCTAATCAGGTAACACCACTTGAAGTAGCTCTATCTAATCAGGTAAAGCCATCTCAAGTGGCTCTACCTAATCAGGTAGCGTCATTTCAACTGGCTCTACCTTATAAAATAACATCCCACCAATCTCATTAATTTGATCACTTGTCTTGTGAAACGTGACTAAAAACAACAAAAGTAAAATCGTTAAAAAAATTCACTTTAGGAATGCCTTAGGGTTTTACTAACTTCACTGGAAAAAATTGTATTTATAATTCATACAACTATTTTCAGCTTTATTAAATTCGTTCATGCTTTTTCACTTTTACTCAATTACTTCAGCCTGTTTCAGCCTTATTCAATTACTGCAGCCTTTTTCACTCTTATTCAAATTCTTCAGCTTTTTTAGCCTTATTCAATGCATTCAGCCTTTTCAGCCATCATCAATTCTTTCAGTTTTTTTTTCAGCCTTATTCAAATCTTTGAGCTTTTTTCAGTCTCATTCAATAGGTTTAGTCTTTTCAATTGTAGACTTTTCGATTCTTTCGTTGAAAAAGGTTGTATGAATTGATGATGGCTGAAAAAGCTAAAAGAATCGAAAAGTCTGCAATTGAAAAGACTAAACCCATTGAATGAGACTGAAAAAAACTCAACGATTTGAATAAGGCTGAAAAAAACTGTAGGAATTGATGATGGCTGAAAAGGCTGAATGCATTGAATAGGGCTAAAAAAGCTGAAGAATTTGAATAAGGGTGAAAAAGGCTGCAGTAATTGAATAAGGCTGAAACAGGCTGAAGTAATTGAGTAAAGGTGAAAAAGCATGAACGAATTTAATAAAGCTGAAAATGGTTGTATGAATTATAAATACAATTTTTTTCAGCGAAGTTAGTAAAACCCCAAGGCATTCCTAATGTGCATCAACATTTTTCTATATATATATTTTTTATATTTTGGACAATCATTTTTTTTTTTCAATTTTAAGCAAAGTAGTTATTGTCAATCTATCTTTTCTTAAACATAATACAATAGTTTCCATTATTCACGTTGTAACGGCCAAATATTTTACACTACAAACGTGGTTCGCAATTTTTTTTTAACGATTTTACTTTTGTTGTTTTTAGTTACATTTCACAAGACAAGTGATCAAATTAATGAGATTGGTGGGATGTTATTTTATAAGGTAGAGCCAGTTGAAATGGCGCTACCTGATTAGGACCTGATTAGATAGAGCTACTTCAAGTGGTGTTAGTCCACGTCATACAACCAACGTAGCACATGGCAGAGCGCCACATGGCAAATAGCGCCAATTGTAATGGCGCTACTCAGGTAGCGCTTGTTGAAGTGGCTCTACCGAGTAGTTTTAAAAATAGTTTGAAAATGAGAGTATTTCGGCCAATAGTTCTAAAAAAAAGATTACTTTGATAATCGTCGGGGTTGGTTTAAAAACTGCCGTCAGCTTTGAATACTTGAAGATACACAGGACCGGAGGAGTTAATGAATCCTTAAACTATTCAAAGGCCATTAGTTTCTGTGTCCCACCCATTTGTTCTCACTATATTTGGTTGCCTGACGTGCCTTTTAGCTCTTTGATACATGATTGGCCAATCCGGCTATGATGCCCCGGTCCGGTTTTGGGCATCCGTGCCTCTAATTTCCCTCAACCGTTTGAAATCTTCTTTTTACTGATTTTCGCGCTTCACTTTTTAGTGATGACGCTCCACTTTTAACGTGAAGATACTAGTAACTTCATGAACAAAGTGGTCCGCCATCAGTAAAAGTGGAGCGCGAATATCAAAATCCTTTTTTAATCTCAACCATTATAAGTTCAATAGAAAATTAGAGGCCGGTCCTCATTTTTAGGTTTGGTTTGATCCCAACCCTGAATATTATTACTGAGCCTATATAGGCTCGGTTATGTTGCATTTTGACTTTTTTGCCCAAATCGACAAGCTGTGACCATTTGCTCTCTACAATGGATCTCGCGCTATCCCCGACGATTCAACTCCCTCTTCACCATTGCCGTCTTCGTGGACCTCTCTCTCGCCTCCCCAGACCAGCACAGCCTCGAGAACCCCTCCCGCCTACGCCGCCGGTGTCGCCGCCGCCGAACAAATCGTCGTCTTCACAAACTTCTAGCCTGGGTTTCAAAATTCGATCGAGACACTATTTAACAGAGCCTTTAACGAAATCCGTTAGTCATTTGAAACGAAGGGGACGTTTTGATTAACGGAAGATAACGTTGGGAGTAAAATTGATTTTTTTAAAAGGTTGGGAGTCTAATTGAAATTTAAAGTAAAGGTTGGGGGGTATTTTGAAATTTCCCCCCCAAAAAATGCACGATATGTCCGTACAAGGACTCAGTTAACAAACAAGGACTCAGTTAACAAGTGACAATTAGTTGGGAAGGAGATAAAGAGTGAACAACCACTGCTCGTTTTTACTTCTCATGATCCACCCATCAATAACATGCTACATCCCACTTTTTCCGTTGACAGGTAGCATAAATCCAAAACTCTAAGAGGGGGAATCGTTACATCCCGCTTTTTGTCTTGGTGAGCACCGTCGCAAAATAAAATTGACAACTCATGAGAGATTAGAATTATATTAAGACTTCAAATCAAAATAGAATTGCAATTAAAAAAACATGGAGATTTAGTCGTGAGAGTTTCTCAGTACCAGTTGCCTACATCTTTACATTCCGCTTTTTGTTGTTACAATGGTCAAATGGGATCTATAAATATTTTGCAGTTAGACTCCAAAACCTTTTAAATTGAATCCTTCACCATCAATTTTCCAGCCTTTTACTGTCCAAATATACAAAGAGAGAGGGAGAGAGAGAGGAGTCCAACCGGGCTTAAATTGGAGATATACTCGTGCATGGGTTGCGTGCGTGGTGTCCCTCCGGTCCCAACATAAACTCAGGTGGCGGTGGACCTGGCTTGGTTTAATGAGAATATTGGAATGCAGTGGAATTTGATATAGGAGTACTTATTTACACTTGGGAAACCAGTTTTCCCATCAATCATGTGGGTATCGATATCAACACTTTGAGGTATGTGGTAAATACGTACTGGGAGAGTGGTATTAATGATGGGAGAACAAATGAAGCCCAGATTAAGTACGATTCTAGCACCAAAAATTACTACTGTAGTATTTATTACTTAGTTGATCTAAGTGTTCATTTGCCAGAGTGGGTTACTTTTGGTTTCTCTGGTTCAAAGGGGGTATCACGGGAATGAAGGTCCCACCTTCACTTAATTTAAGAGTAACTGGTCCCGGGGACACCAACCCCTTGGTATCCCCTTTCGGTCCGTTTTCTATTTTTTGACTATTTTTTAATCACACTTTGATGATCGGCTCCGTTCATTTTGTTAAATTGGACGAGAACTTTAATCGTATTCATCGGATTTTATTTGATACATAATCGGCACTCGTGAAAATGGGAAAAAAACCAAAACTGGGTTCCGATTCAACATATTTTTGGACCCAGTTTTGGTTTTCTTCAATTTTCACGTGTGCCGATCTTGTACCTATTAAAGTTCGATGTAAACGATTTTTGGTATGATTAAGGTTCTCGCGGAATTCTACGAAATGAACAGAGCCGATCATCAAAATGTGATCGGAATGGCCGAAAAATGCAAAACGGACCGGAAAGGGATACCAATGGGGTGGTATCCCCGGTATACATAAAAGTTTCTCAGCCCAATCCTAAAGCAACAAAACATGAAATTAGTTCTTAGATTAAGTACTGTTTAGAGCATCCCTAAGGGAGGAAGCAAAACAAAAATCAAACTAAAGAGTCACATAAGCTAATCACTCTCCAGGAAAAAGAAGCAAATTTGCTACACTATTTTGATGTAGCTTTCTCTCTCTTCAAATTTGCTACACGCGGCGGATCAAAAAAAAAAAATTTGCTACCCGCTCTTCATGCTATCATGAATCCTCCTGATTCCTTCATTTTTTTTTTTCAGACGATTAGTCACAACCTTTTTGCGAAATTGGGTAGTCGTTACACAACCGAAGGAGTAGTTGCAATTTTCATACCTATCTTGTGTTGGACTGGCAAATTCCTTTGGCCTGGTTCATTTGAGGTGGAAATTTTCAAAGATTGATATAGTTCACCTCACTGCAGGACTAATAACAGGGCCTTAAACCAACATTAGGCATCTGTCAAAAACCATTAATTCTTCATCTAGTCCAAGCATACTCGTATTGACGTCTTAAATCCAATCAAGACATTTCATAACTTTATTTCGTCAATGAATATCAATCTGGAAGCTACCAAAAAGTATGTTCGACCCACAAAAAAAAATACAGAACAAAAAAATTTTGCGTGCTGATTCCGTGCTATTTTCTCTTCCCATAATAATAAGGGCTCCGTTTGGTTATGAGCTCATTTAAGTTCGTTAATACACCAAACTAGTTAGTGATTGAACTTAACTCTTAAGCCTACCTACGTCTAAAAACTCGCTTTCAAAACAAACTGACCTAAAACAGACCCGTAATTGCCTTTCAAGACTTGGGATATTTGCATTTGTACGTAATGCAACATATGCATGTATCTTTTATAGGTAAAATGCAAAAGGCATGTAAAATATATAGTACAATGACATCATATTCTCCATCCATTTTCTAACTGGAGTGCAACGGAAGAGGGGTGATTTGGTAATGTCAGCAAAAGGAGTGGGAGGACACTGTTATTTCAAAAACCTCAAGAAGTTCAGTGAAATTTACCCTTGTATAATTATTAGAAGTTCTTTTGGGTAAATCTATAATATAGTATAAAAAACAAAATAATTTTGGCACTCCATGACAAACACACTTCAATATTTATCTTTTAGTGTTTTGTGTTATACGTACATATCACAATTCCCAAAGCACACTAAACGACAAATTTTGTTATGCAATCAAAAATAGATGGAATGCTAAAATCAATTTTCTATAAAAATTATAGGATCAAGTAAGGGATCCCTTAACTTGCTTTGGTGCGGACCTCAAAGTTCTCGATCATATTTTGATGATTCGAATCGTTTAATGTATTTAAAATATATTTTTAAGAGTACCTGCGAGAAATCAGTTCAAAATATGACTGGAAAATGCTTGATCCAAACAGCTTTGCAAAAACTGTGACCGGAACTTGTGTTTGCAAAGCTGTTTGGATCAAGGCCTTACCGATATCCGATTGAACTGAATTTTTTCAAGTTTTAGTCATTTAAACAAGATTAACGATTTGGAACGTTATAGTGGGACCTGAAAGAGTGAGATGTCAAGATATGTGTCAAACTACTCCAGCAGAATTAGGGGTGTTTACACCAAGGTTGTCAATACCGTTCCGTAACCGTTTTGACAAGAAACCGGTACCCTAACCCCCCAATACCGTTTCGGAAAATACCGGCCGAGACGAGGTTACCGGAAATTTCGGCCGAAATTTTGCAGGTGGACGTTTTTCTTTTTCTTTTTCTTGGGGACGAAAACAAAACAAAAAAAAAACGAAAACGGAACAAAAAAAAGCAGTTTCAACTTCAGAAAGCCAAAAAAATATAGCAAAACATGGCTTAAATTCCGGATTTGCACCCCCCCTGCGCGCGAATAACCCGTGACGCACACCCGGTTAATTGGTTTTCGAATCAGTTTTTCCAAATTGCCTTCGGCCATGGCCCATTTTCCCAAGCGCGCGAGACCTCTCCTTGGGTTCTCATTCACAAGCCCATTAGTGTGCAAAGTCATTTAAGATGGAAAAGAG
>JAOTQK010000019.1:2329915-2342957 GCA_025642025.1 Rhododendron ferrugineum
GGTATTTGACCGGTACCGGTACGTACCGTACCAGTAGGAAAACCGGTACCCTCGCCGGTACGGTATTCAGAACATTGGTTTACACTAATGAATAACTTGTGAAACACAACTTTTTGGTTGTCTTTATTTAAAAAAAAATTGTTTTTGTTATTTTCGGGCCAAACTTTTATGCAATATTGGTAGGTTTGTCTCGACGAGAGGAATCGAAAAAGCAAAAAATTATGAATTTTACATAAATATTTTGAAAAATATCAAGTAATAACTCAAAAAGTCAGATTTTTTGACTTTTTCTTGGATATTTTCAAAAATACCCGTGTAAAAATCATAATTTTTTACTTTTCTGATTCATTTGTTCTAAACGAACCAATATTGCATACAAATTTGGCCGAAACTAACAAACGTAAAAAAAAATTGAATAAAAACAAAATAAAAAAAAGTTGTGTTTCACAACTTATTAAACCCTCAGAATTATCAGACACGCGCATATATAAATTATCAAAATCAGGGTGAGTTCTCCTAAATGTATAAGAAATTAAGTTGATTTTGTCTTTATTTAAATTTTTTTTGTATTTGTTAGTTCTGAGTTAAACTTTTATGGATTATTTCACTTATTTTAATAAAAGAGTGATTATTTCTCAAAATATTTAAGTTAAAAAAAAAATACTATTGTGATTCCCCTACAAATCAATAATCTATAAAAATTTGACTCAAAATTAAGAGATGCAAAAAAAATTTCAAATAAAAGACATAACCAAATTATTTTCTCACTGTAAGTTTAGGAGAACTCACCCTCACCCCTCAGAACCACCATTATAACCTTAAAACGAACAAAGCTCAGCAGCTCCGGCGACAACCGGTGACTGCGGTTAGGATAAGAACAGGTACCATCCTCTCTCTCTCTCTCTCTCTCTCTTTGTTGCCTTTGATGAGTAATTAGGGTTAGTGGATGAAAGTATTAGGGGCCCTTGTTTTTAGCCCGAAGCGATGGCTTTCTAAGCTTCTGGGCCCCAGAGCCGGCCCTGGATGTTCTGCACATGTTTGTTATGCTGCAGCAAATGAGGCTGCAGAAATTAAATGTTGTTTTGTTCTAATGTTGAGGCTTTCTACAAGGAGCTCAGTTTACTCGGTACATCTTCTTGGGTGCAGAAATTTTAGTTGCACAAAATGGATGAGGTTTGCGTTCGAATCCAAATTAATTTACAGCTTTCGTCACGTAATTAAACTATTGGGAATGCATTTGTTGGATCTGACCCGTCAACCTAATGCATGTACTTCATCCCTTTTAAATTCAATTAGTTTTTCCTGTTCTATTTTAGCACCTTCAAAGCTCTGTTTTGTTTTCTTGCGGTGTATTACATAGGAACCTTACATCCATACCAATTTCCATTTTCTAGGTTATTCTATATTCCTTATAATATTCTCTTGGTTCCTTTTTTTTTCCTCCAGTTTTAGTTGTATTCTGTGCGTAAATTTTATTTTTCTAAGATGTTGCTTCCTCTGTTCCATTTGTTTGGTGTTGTTATCTATCCTTACGGTGATGCTAGTTTTCATGCCAACATTGACAGGTGGCAGATGAATATTTTAAAGAAGTTTCGCTTTTCACCTTTGGTGATGACCGGCACAACTTTATGAAGCTAATGAAAGGGACGCCTCAATATCTCATGCCCGAGGTTATGGTCTCTAGTTGCGGTTATAACGCAGTAAAGTGTGCCAGTGCTTTGCTTAAAGGAGAGACTGGTCTAATTGTGGATCTTAATGTTCCCTTGAAAGAGGGGCGATATCCATTGCATTTGATGGCAGAATGTATGTCCTACCGTATGATCAATTTGTTTCTTCGTCATGGAGCTCAAGCTGACGTCAAGACCAAAGATAGTGACACTTTAAAGGGTGGCTTGTTGCCTCTCAACGTTTCACTCGAAATGCTGGGGTAGAGCACATTTCTCAAATTAGTTTTTTTCATTGGTTCTTTTGGAGAGCTGACAAAATAACATCTATTGAACACTATGTTCTTGTTCTACACGTTAAAAACCCAAAAAAATAAAAACAAAAAATGTTACTGCTTGATCATTCTTTCTTATGCACAAGCAGATATCATGAATACCTGGTGGATTGGACTCCAAAAGATTCTATCTTCAAGTTAATTATTTTACTTTGCTTGCCAAAAATAGTAATGTTTTCTTCATTGTATCCCCTGAATTAATATGTATTTGAAGCAATCTGTAGTTTATATCCTTTTTTTTTTTTTGGTGTAGAGTAGAAATTTCTTAAGGCTGCTTATTTTGTTTATATAACATTTGTGTCAGAAAATACCACTTGAAGTTAATAAGTTGCTTGCACGGAAGACAAAGCGGGTTGACGACGTATTTTACTACTATGCCTTGGAGGGAAAACTGATTGAGATGACGGCTCTGCTGATGGTGGCCAGGAAAAGGGTAATGGCTGGTTTTGAAGGAAGCATGTATATCCGCCAACACCTATTTGATGAGATGACATGGATAACTCATGACGAGACCAGATTAATGGGACATGGTAATGGTGGTAAGTCAGTTCGTGGTCTTAAAGATAAGAAGGAGGTGATAATGTCTGCATTTGTGTTGCTCGAAGTATTTGAGAAAGCTGGTGATCGTATTGAAGCATATGTGCGGTCAGTACAAAGTAAAGTAAGTTGTTATCACACTTCTTTCTTGTTTGTTGGATAAATTAGTGCGTTCATGTTATTTCTGACTGACTGGTAATGTAATGATCATGTGAGAATGATATTCTCCTCCAATTGAAGTTTTGAATGATGATGCTTCATCATTGAAAACGTTTACTTCTTAATCACTATTCATCAGTCATTCATCCTTCGAGATTTCAATTCAAGCTTTATGTAAAGTAAGTCTACATTGTTCCTTTGTAGATGACTGAACAAGAGGTGATCAAGGACATTATGTGTCTACTCAACGAAGCGGGGATTATTGTGAAGGACAATGACATTGATTTGAGCAACATAGACTGGTTTTGGAACCTATTCACTTATTTCATTTCCTCAATTTTAATTTCACTATTTCATTTCTCATTTGATTTGATTGTAAGCTTGATTTTTCTAATGCATGTGTATTTTCTGTACATGCTGCTCTTTATAGTGAAACTGACAAAATCAAGCTGGAAACAGAAGAACTAGGTGATTTGTTGATTTTCTGTTTAACTAAAGTCACTTTTGCTCTGTTGATACAGTGAAGAATTTCCATTTTAGAAAAGAATTCCATTATACTCAACTTATTTTACATGCCTTTTTTTTTATACAGAAAATGAAAGGCGTCAATTACATGATCTTGGCATGCCGGTCCAATCACTATCAGGCAGTTTCTGTGCCAAAAAGGTTAGATACCATATCTCCCTATGATTTTAAGGTCTATCTAATAATATTAGTAATTACTTTAGTTTTCCTAAGGTGCTATTAGTAATTATATTACAAAAACTCAAACAACTTAGGTCTTTCCTCAATGAAACAAAACTTGGTCCAGGTAAGGCTGATTGTTTGCATGGACCTAAACGAAATACAAATAAAGAGCCATTGTCGTAGTAATTTTTTTTTTGTGTGTGTGTTATTAATAACTTCTTAGTCTGCTGCTATCCCATACGGTTATCACTAAGTAACTGATTAGTAACTTGGGAGTGGGACCAAAAAATGGAAGCAAGAGCGCGAGTCTTTTGTAAAAAAACTTAAAACTAGCAGCGGAATCGTCTCCGAAGCGTTTATGCAATGTTGTTTTGTATCTTTTGTTACATTTTTGAATTCTTTCACGAGTTTGCAGTATCCCATCGGTAAGGAAACCAAAACTTGGTTGTTCCATGTCTGATTAAAGAAGAGCCTTCCTGTATCCCCACTGATGATGTGAACATAAAAGCTGGACGTCTTGTCCTTTTTTGTCCATATCTTGCCCTTAATACTATTCTATGTCTAGTATTGTGGAAGTGCACGTCCCACGTGAGTAACCGTGCCCAAACATAAATAGTTATCTTTGAAGCGTGGCCCTCAATAGTGGCTTAATCTGGTCTCGTATAGAATGCATGATTTTCTCTTTCTCAATCCTCGAATTTACTTGTCAAAACGTAGCCTTCCTCGCATGAATCCACCAATTTCCCACCTACTTCTGTTTCTTTATATTGCTATTTGTAGAGCATATTAGAGCCTGCATCACAATTCACAAGCATCTAAGATATCCCCTGTTCATTTTGGTACACTTGAAGTTGGCAGCATAAGCTTCTTGAAACGAACAATTCTTTGAAAGTTACGATCTAGATAGGTTTTTGACCAGCAAGACCAACTTTTGTCTTTCATAGGCACGTTTGAGCACCAGGAAAAGGAAAAAGAAAAGACAGTTGATACTTACTAGTGTTGCTTTATTTTACCTCGATAGGTCTTTTTTTATTTCAGTATGCATACTGGGGCCCATTTGATTCATGTTCATTTTGATCATGTTTGTCATCTATCTTTGTTCGTCAACATTTTGTTCAAAGGTTGATTATGGTCTGTTGCCATTAGAAAAAGGAGGATGATTTTTCTCTAAACTCGGTTATAAGTGCAATGTTAAACTAAATATCCATGTATTGCCAAGAGTTTTTATGCCAATTATAAAGGTCTTAATTCTTATACAACCAGAAGTAGCATAAATAAAGGTTCGAGTCTCAATCCTGGAGTCGTATGTCTTCACTTGTTCTAAAGAAACAGTCGTAAACTAGAAAGTCTGTTTGTGTCTTTTTTTTTTCTTTTGTATATTCGAGAGTCAGAAGTGCATGAAGCGTGCGCTTTGAGCTTAAGCTCGAGGCACTTGAAGGGTGCGCTTTAATTGGATGGCTAATTATTTGGACTAGGTTAGACCTTTTTTTAGGCCTATGTAACCAGATTAGGGTGCGTGTACACTGTATATTTTCTTACATTGTAAAATGCCCCAAGTATCAAGGCTCTCTCCCTCGTCTGAGTTTTTACTTCGACTTCCACTGTTGGAGATGGACGGGTCTCTCTCTCTCTCTCTCTCTCTCTCTCGGTTTTCGTTTTCTTTTGCTGCTTCTCTCTCTCTCTCTCTCTTCAATCCTCTTACCTATTTCTTCTCTTTTTTTTTTTGTTTCTTTTCTTTTGCTGTTTTCTAGCTGTTTTCTTTTCCTTCTTTATGATTTGGTTATGTTTTCAAAACTAAACATTACAAAATAAATTTATGATGTATGGCTATATCCTATATGTTGTTGTTTTGTTAGTATGTGATACTTGATCATTTGAATGTTCTCTGTGATGATGTGTGATGTTTTAACTTTGAAGTTTGAAGACTTTACAAGCATGTATTTGTTTCATAATATTGGGTGATGTTACTGGTGATTTGATTACTTTTTGAAGTATATTATACTTATTTTTTGAATTTGTGCTTCTCTTCGATGAAGCATGCGCCTCGCCTTGCGCTTCATCACTTAGGTTCCAGGGCACCTTGGCGCCTAGATGCTCCTCGGGCCTTTTAAAACAATGCTTTTGGGTGCAAAGCATCATGCAAAGTGGAGTTTTGATTAAATATTTCTTTCATTCCCACGTTATTGGATAAGATAAGTATACAACTCAGTTCTTTGTTTGAACAGAATCCAGAGTAACCTACAAGAATGAGCACGCACAGTCGACATTGAGATTCTTCAAACCTGGGTCCCCACTTTTACAGCCCCGGGTGCGGTATTATTTTTCCATCCCTTATCTTCTATCAATGAAGACATATTCACGGTTTGCATTATTGATCAAGAAAGGGATAAGGCGCATTTGATTTGCTGGAAGCCAGAAACATCATATCTTAAGGTGAGTATTATTTATCTTACCTGTCTTTCAAGTTTTCAGTCCCTTTATAGCTGTGTATAGAAGACTTCTTTTTTGCTTCAATTTACAGATGGATTACTCACGAGACCTTCAATCCATTCTAGTAAAATATTTTCTTAGCTTTATGTTTTTTAAAAGAATTGGAGGTTTAGCTGATGCTAGTTGGAACTATGTGTGATGTCTTTGAAGTCTAAGAACGGAGTTTTGGAATCTAGGTGGTACAAAATGAAATGTGTTTTGTGGGATCTACTGGAATGGAAAGGATGCATTTATTTCAAACACAGACTGCACCTTGTGTTTTTGTTTTCAATTTTTTTCATTCTGTTTTTTGAACATGAAAATTAAGCGCACTTCCTGTAGGTGGCATGGAAAGCTTTTTAACTTATCAAAAAAGATGGATAGCCATACTTTTTAGTTGTCAAATTAATTTATGCGGTACTTGCCTAGAAACTGAACGTAGCCAAGAAGCCTGTTCCTTTTTTTTATAATTTTTTTTTCAAGGTTGAATATGCATTCTATAATCCTCTTATTTTTCCATAATAGTAAGTTAAAAATAGAATAAGTCTGACCAGTTGAACCTTTGTTTATGCCTTTAGTAAAAGGATCATCACATGAGACTCTTTATGGTTCACTGTTGATCTTTGTAAAGGGATAATTCAGTTTCTTTCTTTTTTTTGTGACAGGGATATTTCAGTTTACCCCCTTGCACTTTGCCTCAAAAACATGTACAACCATTCTACTTTGAAAATCTATACTTGCACTCCCCCTGTTCTCCACTCTACAATAATAGTGCAGATGGCGTTCCGTTTCTTAGGAAACCGAAACGAAACATTAGTGGGATACCTAAATTCCAAGGTTTCTACTGAAACGCACCGAAACACTACAAAACATACCAAAGTAATGAGTTGTGTCGACACCTATTAAAAATATCCAGTATTGGTAATTTATTTTTCTATCTTTTTGTCAAAAGAAGACTTGAGAACAAAAATCTTCATAAATTAAATAGAGGAAAGACAGATTGAAAAAGACAAAATAATCATGATTTACTCACCTATATTTTCATGGTTACCGCTATTACATTTTTTGTTGTTGTAAAAGATTGTCCTTTTTTTCAGTTAAAACCCCTACTACTACTAGAATTTTACCATTTTTTGTGTCTGTGTCAATTATCAAACTCCCTCCCTAACTAAGCCTTTGAACTTTTTTTAATGAGCATCTAATTTTCATAGACGTCAACATGTTCAATTATTAAATTGTTAAGAATCTAATACCATGTAGACTATAATTTCATTTGCAATCTTTTCATACATTCTACATATATTTTAATTCTTTTGTGGTTTCTCGTATATTTCTGAAATGTTGGTGAAGCCTTTCCAATTCGTCTCCGTTCCAAGCTAACCAAAACAACATACTCAAGCGTTTGGTCCTTGAGCTTAGATAACGATGTCTTTTTGAAGAGGATGTAAATGATAAGAATTGAAGAGGTTTGTTTGATGATGAAATTTTTTTTTAGTACAAAGGAGTTCTTTTGATGAATTAAAAATAACTATTCATACTGTTTTGTATACTGTGTACATGTTTTAATTGGATAAAGGATACTAATTTAGTTGAAAAATGGAACAATTTTCCTAATGTATAGGTTTCCATGAGAGACAACTTTCTCAAGGAAAGTAGTTAATGTTAATGGATGTCTGTTACTAGAGATAGTGAAGTTTGAATGTACAACACGTCGAACGTACACAAGTTGCCACCTCTCGGTGGGGCAGCAGGCTTTTACTGCAATCCATACTGCAGGGAAGCTTTGTCCATGACAAATATTTGCCCCCTGTTATTGTTGACATTATCCCAACTCAAAATCAACCTCAAGGACGAGAAAAGTTTGATTACTGTCCTATCCGGGCAAAAAAACTTTCTCCTTATTTGGCTGCGCTTGCTGGTTACTGACTCAAAAACAACCTAGTCACTCACTCAACATAGGGAATCAGTTGACTTGCTTGGTTAGCTCAAACATGCCAACAACATTTTCCCAACTTGCCTCCCAGGTCTGCCTTATTTTGTTTTACATGCCAACAACAACATATTTTATGAAAAGGGAGAGTGCTACCTAGAATTAAAAATGTGGAAGGAGTATCTTTAGTTTTTTCTGAGATTAAGACCATTATGACATAGCATGTCTTTAGAATGCTAAGTGATCAAAATGTAGTTTCTTTTCATAAAATGAATATATTTGAAAAAGTGTACAGAGTGGTTAATAAGTGGAAAGAGAGATGAAAAAGGCAGAGGCAGACATGTTTGTGCCTAAGCGGGAGGAGAGGATGAATCTAGGTTGCAATTCCAGTGTCATTATCATGCTTATATGATATATCATACACGCAATAACATGCGGTGTCTGATTTTGTTGTTAGCCTTTCGCTTATTTAAATCTCCACTCCCTGCCACCCTGATGGCAATGTGCTTTTTGATAGGAATAACAAATTCACTGATAGATCTACTTAAGGTTGTATGATGGGCGTGGGTTTTTTCAAAAACACCAAAGGAGGTTCTAAATTCACAAGTTAAGAATCATCAACCGAAGATCCTGCTTTGAGTATATGTAGACAAGATCTCATCAGTATTTAAGGGCTCTAGGGATGCTACAATTAGCACATGATGTCTTTATGGATGCTACAATTACAATTATCCCTTTGATAGTTTCTAGAAAAGCAAGTCAAGTTTGGTTTCAAAATTTGCAAGCCCACTCACTCTGACGTTGAGTTTGGATTCGAAGTTTGAATCTCTTCTTTAATTTCCTTTATATGGATGGATATTTCTGTAGATGATTCAAAGGAATTTGGTGTGGTCTTTCACATGCACTGACATTCAATTTGTTGGCCAGCTGCAACTGTGTGAGGCATTTGAGTTGTTGGACTACCAGTAGCAGAGCAATAGCTGTAGTTGTTTGAAAGGAGATTGAGCAAGCACTTGTGGTATTCCATATTCTCACAGATACATCTACTTTCATTTATTTCCTTTCTTATTTATTATGAATTATTGTCTCTCGGTAATATTGTTTCCCTTAGTGTTTGAATTGTTTAGAATGGTGTATTAGTAATAGTTTTCAATTGGATTAGGTTCCAAAAGTATTTTCTTATGATTTGGTTTATGTCTCAGATGCTTGCTTGGTTGAACTCTAGTAATTGTACCCCAATTGGTCTATAATCACTGTGTTGAAATATAGTTTAAATTGGTTACTTTGAAAGAGAACGTTATTTGTGAACTAGCACTATAGATGCTATCATATGCACACTTACACAAAAAAACAAGAATCTATTACCGTATGGATTATAATTTCGTTTCCAAACTTTTCATATATATCAGAATTCTTTTGTGGTTCTCTCATATTTCTGAATGTTGGTGAAGCGTTTCCAAATCGTCTCCGTTTCCAAGTTAACCGAAACAACATATTCAAATTAAATTTTGGTCCTTCAGCTTAGATAACAATGTTTGTTTTAGGAGAATATAAATGATAAGAATTGACGAGGGTTGTCTGATGATGAAATTTTTTTATCCATTGCAATGTGGATGCTACAATTGATACATTACATCTTTATGGATGTTAGAATAGAAAAACATTAGCCCATTGTTTATTTCTTTTTCCCCCTTATCGGCAGACATTAGCCCTTTTATGTTTTTTCGAAAAGAAAGTCAAGTTTGGATTCAAAATTTGCAAGCCCGCTCACTCTGACTTTGAGTTTGGATGGGAAGTTTGAATCTCTTTTTTGATTTCTATAATATGGATGGATATTTCTGTAGATGATTCAAAAGAATTTTGTGTGGACTTTCACATGCACTGACATACAATTTGTTGGGCAGCTGCACCTGTTTGAGGCATTTGAGTTGTTGGACTACCAGTAGCAGAGAGCAATTGCTGTAGTTGTTTGAAAGGAGATTGAGCAAACACTTGTGGTATTCCATATTCTCACATATTCATCTACTTTATTTTTTTCCTTTCTTATTTACTCTAGATTATTGTCTCTTGGAAATATTGTTTCCCTTAGTGTTTGAATAGGTTAGAATGGTGTCTTAGTAATAGTCTTCAATTGGACTACTTTCCAAAAGTATTTTCTTACGATTTGGTTTATGTCTCATATGCTTGTTTAGTTGAACTCTAGTAATTAAACGCCAATTGGTCTATAATGACTGTGCTGAAATACTGTAGTTTAAATTGGTTACTTGGAAAGAGACCATTATTTGTGAACGTAGTAGTACAGATGCTATCATATGATCATAAATTGTTCATAATGGTGTATTTTAAGTTTCTTTTTGTTATTTTGAATTGGGAGCTCTGTACTTCTCTAGAAGTATATGTTTGCGCAATGTGATATCTATGTGGAGACTGGAGTATATAAATATTGTAAAGAAACTGATAATTAGATAATAACCCTTAAACACTTAAATTTTTGTAGACACACCTTTTTAGAAGAAGAAAATGTCTGAATTACAAATTTCATGGTTTGTTTAATTTTATTTTGTAGAAAAGGTGTGTTTACAAAAAATTTAAAGCTGGATACGTGAGCGAGAGGAAAGCTACAAAAACACATAAAGCACAACATGTTTTGTCATTTGAGGATCTTTCATAAAATGTTAAAGTTATGTTGTAATTTACGGTTTGAAGCTAATTATAGAAAAAAAATTCTACAATAATTTGATAGTCTGCATAGTAACTTGTGCTCTTTATTTTGATACTATATATTGTTAAGAACTTATTATGTCGAACTTCGGGGCAGATCCCACTTTACACCTTCTGTTTGTATCATGCCCTTGACGTTTAGAAATAACAACTTAACTCCTTGTGGATTAAGGTGCACCATCACAAACTTCATCCTCACACCCCTGTACCGAGAGAGAACTGTTTTGTTGTGACGAAAATACCCCTAATTTTTGCAGTCATCGTAGATTCCATTTAGCCTTTCTTTTGTCTATCTCTAATATTTGTAATCAGCGGATAAAAATATTTGTGATCAGTTAACCTCTTCATCTTCTCCCTCCTCTTCCATGGCTGCCACAGCAAAGCTTTATATAACCACAAACCATGCACACCAACTTCCTTGCAAATTCGACACACCATTTTGTTTGATCTTGACATACAAGAAGTTTTGTCACATGGCCAAATTTCATAGTCATCTTAGTTTTCCTTTCATAGATATACTTTTACAATGAGTACTTGGAGATGGTAGTTTTGTTGCTAGTGCTCTTAGATTTTGTTTCCTAGTTCTTCTCGATATCAGGATTTTCTCTTCTTACGGTGGCATGGCGGTGGTGGTGAGGGTCTAGCGCGATTCAGCTCAATTCTGGCAGCATCTTTAGTGTGAGATTCTATATGGCTTATATAAGAAGGTAGGGAGTGCCAAGGCCTTTGACCAGCTAAGAAGAATTTAGGAGTCCTCACCTTCATCGTCCTTTGCTCGATGAGCGCTCACATTTATACAATGGAAATTTTAAGAAGAAATTACTTCGCTTAATCCTTGTACATGTATATATTGTCTATATACAGATATATGCATATGCTTTACTTTTGTTTATTATATTTACTATATACCTGACGGCTGACCTTCATTTGGAAGGTAGGGAAAATGGGGCGGTAAGGAAGCGGTTGATTGGTGATGATGGGTGGCTGAGGGGTGGTTTATATATATACACACGTTTGTGTGTGTGGGTGGGTGGGTGTAGTTCAGATGAGAGGAAGAAAGATGAGATTGTCGTGGACAGAAGTTAGTGGTGCACTTAGTTCACCAATTGTAGAGATTAAAGTGGTTATTTACATTTTTAAATTACAGACTCATGTGAACATGGTATACCTCATGGGGTGACGTGAAATTTTCCCTTTTTTTATCAAAGGTCAAGAAAAATAGAATTTGGAGAAAATCTTCTCCAAATTTCATAGGGAAATAGACAGATAAGTTATTTAATAAATGAATCAATATGTTCTTTGTATCAACTTTCTTTCGTAGTGAAGTACACAAGATATATCCCGCAATTGAAGAACATCTCATTTTAGAGAGTCATCAGACCTCTTGTGGGGAGCTTGAGGAAACCTTTCTCGCTTTGCTCCCAAACAGTGTTAGATGTGCTTATACTGGTAGTTGCCTTTAATATAATCTGTATCCATCACATGATTTAAATTAAGAAAACAAAGCATTTGAAACATTTGTTCAAGATTAAAAGAAATTTACATGAAATTCTAGAGCCCGCAGTGGGTAAAATGGCAGGTGAGATTGGTTTTGAGTATAGAAGTTGTTAATAGATAATATGGACAAAAGGCTTGTCAGTCCTAGAGTATCTCTTTCAAGATTCCTTATTTAGCATCCTTATAGGCTCAAACCTCTCGAAAAGGTAAAAACTTGGTTATGCTTAATGAATTTATCTTATGGATTTAAGTATCGCAGTAGTTCATGTGTATGCTAGTGAAGAAAAAAGGCTTGAATGATCATGATGTGTGTGTGTGTCAACGGGGGTTGAGAGTAATTTTAGCTTTCCTTTGTTCTTTGCATGTAGATTCAATTTGTGATAAGGACATTTCAGTTTATCATCACTAAAAGATAGCTGTTAACATGTAATATACAACAAGCCTGTTGTACCAAAAATAAATAGAAAACAATGAACTTGAAGAGATTAATTTGTTATCTTTGGGTGTTGACTTAATTAGAGAGATCTGGCTAATGAGTTTTTTCTGTCATTGTTGTATATGTCTTCTGGATTTGTAACATTCATAAAGGGATTCTTCATGTAGGTCAGTAACATGCCAACTTCTTTTTGGTGAATTCGAATCTAACATGTTGTAGGAGTTGGATTATTGGTGAACTCTATTTATTGTAGTCATCTTTTTCGTATCAGATGTATAGGCCTCATTCTTTTATTTATTAGCTTTATGGGAGCTTTGAATCAATTTTCTTTATTTATGTTATTTGCTTTGACAGAAGCCATGGCATGGAGAATGATGTCGAAGAGTATGGGAAGGAAGGTCTATCAGATGTCCACTCATTTGCGTACGAGACCCGAGTTTGTTGGCAACGGTACTACTCATAGTTAGATCATAAGATTACCAGTTAATATCTCTATCGAGTTTATTTGATGGGGATTTTCTATTCTTATCTTTTCTTTTACATTAATTTTAAATACTTCTGATGTCGATCCACTAGAATAAAAATAAAACAAAGATAATGCTTTTTA
>JAOTQK010000019.1:2360855-2377366 GCA_025642025.1 Rhododendron ferrugineum
TGCAGGACCAGGCGGAGCGCTAGGGATCCTCGCGAACCAGCGGAGGAGGGACTCGACGCGAGATCACGGGCCACACACTCTCGTTGTCATTGGTAACATAGGAGTAGTTGTACAGATAGTTCTGGTTCCATTCGGGAATCGAACTGAAACTTCGTCCGTTCCAGATCCCACTAGACCAATACTTTTGAAACCCTTGTAGGATGAAAAAATGATATGTCCCTTGAGGATCAACTTCAACAGAAAAAAACTCCACGGCCTGGGTCTTCCTTGCTTTTCCAGGCCGACAAAGACCAAGTTTTTCCATTTCTCTTATCAAAACCAAGCTTCATTCCGGGCAAGAGAGTATCTGAAGGTCGTCAAAGCTCTGCCATAGTAATTCGCCGGATCTTCTGTCGATCAAAACCAGATTTCCTGAATCCAAAAGGGTAACACTAGTGTTTCCACTTGATGATATGGTAGACACCATGTAAGAAAGTCTTCCATCCAGCATTACCAGGTTTCCATCCGCGGCTATGGTGAGAACCTTGGAGGAACCTGCGAGAGGGTTATCCCTGTTGGCTACCCAAACAACAGTTCGCACCGGAAGTCTTTTGTACCAAATACCCAGATGACTGCTTGTTGTGGAGTTCTCACACCCAGGAGTAAAGAATCCCAACTCAAATACATACATTGCCAGAAGATGGGATGGTGGTTGAGGTTGTGACTGACTGACCTTGTAAGATTGCATCTGTCAAGGCGTTGGCGAATAGTGGAAATGAAAAGATCAACAAGAAAACAGGATGAGCAAAATTTGTCATCCCTCGAATTATCGGTGTTGGCAACTAGATTTTCAGATAACGTTTCCACTAGCATGTTATGAACCATAAGACTAGTGATTTTCATTTGAGTAGACGGTGAATGGTGACTCTCCAGTGTTGGGTCGTCTCTCTCCAGAGTGACAGACAACACATTAATGAACTGATTCAATGATTCTCAACTACCTCTACAAAATTAATGTGGGATCTCCCAACCTTCCAACTTAGGAGATAAGCTCATCCCACCATAACAGGCATTTCTGTCTTCAATCATTCTATCACCACACCCAAATACACACGACACCCACACACACTTGGCTCCACACACACTAGAGTGTGCATTATGTGTGGGTGTGTATTTAGGTGTGTAAAGTGGGTGTGGTTGTAGAATTATTGTTCCGTCTTATCCAAGCCGAAATGAATTAGTTAATTCACATTAATTAATTAATCACATAATTAATTTGGGACGGCCCATTTATTGCTGACGCAACGGAATTAACAAGAAATTAGTTGTGTACTAATTTAGATGAATGATTAACTCGAGTCCACGAGAGAAAGAGATAAAATATGAATATTATTGATAAAAAGATGCTTATATAATGAGGTTACAACCCTTTTATAGAGAAAATGCGTAACCCTAGCAAAATCTTAACTTAAAAAATGAAGTTTCTCAAAATTGGGGAACCTAATAAAATTAAAAACTAGACAGAAAAATAAGATTTTTCCAAAAAGAACCAACTAAAAAGGAATTACGGTCTAAGAGTTACTCCATTAAAGTTTTTAAATTTTCCTAAAACGGCAAAAAAAACTCCAATTTAAGGCCTAGATGAATGAATTAGGCCAAAATCCACCCTGCATCACAACCTTAAGGTGGTGTGTTTTGACCGCAGCGCGAAAATAAGTCGGCCCACCAAATTTGGTTTTGATCCGAGCTCGTCCGAAATTTGTCAAATTGGGTAATTTGCAATTAAGCAACATTTGGGCTTTCGAGGCTTCGACCGGTTCAATTGCTCATGAAATTAGGCCTCCACGTGTTCTACATCATTGCCCAAACAAATTCTTTATCTTTTCTGCATTCATATCACCTATATCCTGTGTTATGGTTCTGAAAATACCTAACAATATGATATTGGGTTATTCAGGCAGGGATGCTCTACAAAGAAGGCAGGGCATTAGAACTGATTGATGAAGCTATGAAGGAAGACTCATGCTATCAATATGAAATGCTGAGATCCGTACATGTCTCGGGGTGACTTGTGTTAAGTAGCTAGTCCTACATATGACTTCGCAATCATCCACAACCTCAGAGAGGGTGGGTTTGGACCAGTTTACAAGGTAACAAAATTCTTTTGCATACAGTTTCATGAAAACTACTTATTCCCAACTTCATGGAATCTTGGCAGTAAGAGCCAAATTCAATTACTACCATTTCGACAGAGACTAATCAGATCATCTTCATTTTAAAAAAGTATTTCTACTGAACTTCTTCTAACAAAAAAATGACTTCTGCATAATTTGATGGTGAATGGACTGCATGGTCTTACCTAGCATGTAAGCATGATGTAGAAATAAACATTCCAGAAAATAGAACTTGCCTTCTTTCATTGGCAGCATACTGTACCCGACAAACAAACTAGTTTTAATTTTTAGGATATAGCGTTCAAGGAGAAGAACGAACGTAAAATGTGAAAACATGCTTGATACTGGATTTGTCGGAAATCCGGTCTTCAAAATAATGAAAGTGATGGGATCGTCTCTTCAAAATCTAGAAACGAAAGAAACAATTCGAGTCGCGTTAGGAGAACGCTTTCCTAAAGACAATATTTGCCCCCACCAGAATGTGTGCACCGAGTTCAGCAAATCCGCCTTCAAGATAAATCGAATCTGAACTCTAGGTTCTTTCTGTTTGCATTTGCACAAACGAAGACAGATAGAATATCCACTTAGCAAATATAAAAGAACCAATGACTGATATTTTATTTCTGTGGAATTATAGAATATCAGTTTGCCAATCTAGGAAGAGAATGTGTAGAGAGAAAGAGAGCAATTCAATATGGAATTTTCCGGTCCTTGAATGACTTCACAAATGGCCTATTTATAGACTTATAAGCACCCTTATGTGAAAGGTTTTGTCTTTAGAAAACAACCATAAGAAATGGTTATGTCTTTTGAAGACAATTAATGGAAAGAACATGCCTATTAGTAGGCACCCTTTAAACAAATAATTAGGAAGGGTCATGCATCTTGGAGGCACCCCATGATTCACATTCCTTCCTAACAATCACATCTTTTCCAAATGAACACACCCCAATTTAATGGGTGTTACAACCATTTACATAAAGTCACAACTCATGTGAAAAGGTGTAGCAACCTTTCACAAAAATCTCACTTGGCACCTTTCCAAAAATTCCAAACTAAAATCTAATTTATTTTGAAAAACTCCAACGATTTTGGAAAATGGGAAGGAAGAAAGAAAGAAAAGATAATGGGATAAATCTCACCACACGAAATAGGATGCCAGGGGATACAAATTATTACCACCCGAGGTGTCTAACAAGGGATATAGGGCTAATCAAACTTGCCACCTATCGAAATCCACGAAAGGAGAGTAAACAAGAAGAACTAATCTTCTCACAAGCCAAACGATAATCCAATTCAACTCAAATCTCTACCCATTTCATTCATAAAAAGCATTATACAGGACTTGATGGAACATCCTTCAAACAAAGGTAAAATAAATTTAGATTTTCTAGACTAGAATTTAATGAAAATACAGATAATTGACTACTAAGAACTAGGAAGACTTCTTAAGAACTTAAAAGCCACCTAGGAACTTAAATAGCCTCTTCGATCGACTCAATGACTTCAAGGACTTTGACCGACATCAATGCTCAACAATACCTTGGACTCATTAACTTTCAATTTGGCTTTCTCAACACCATTGCATTCTAGAACAACAAGTTTTCCAACTACTTTCATTGTACTTGAAAATAGTAACATGAATATCTCCTTGGAAATAACCATGACAATACCATGAATGTGAGATGGAAGTCTGAGCAGTTATCGAGCTTCCAAAATTGACACTGTCACATCGTTTATTGTACAAATCTCTAATTGTTTGCTTGAATTTAGATCCGGCACACTTCTACTGGTTGAAAAGGCAGGTTGTTTAGGAGAGGCTAGAAGCATAAGTTCATTGCTAAGCATCGATATGACATCCGACATGGTAGGCCTATCGGCAGCACTTTCTTGGACGCAGAGGAGACCTATATTTACGTATCTCAGCAGCATATTTATAGAAGATATATCTTGCAATGTTGGATCCTTTATGCCCTCTCCCCTACCGCTCTTCCACAAGTCCCATGCCTGAATTGAAAATAACACAATTAGCATATCTCAATTTGATACATTGTGAATTGGCTCATGTTTACACCATAAAGAAAGAAAGCAGAAAAGAAAAAATAATGGAAAAGAAAATGTTAAGAAATGCAATTATCATTGTGGTACTCACATATCCAAGAAGATTGAGGGAGTCAGTATTATAAAAGCCTGTATTTTTTTTGCCACTCAAAATCTCTAGCAACAAGACTCCAAAGCTAAAGACATCCGATTTGATTGAGAAGAGACCGTCCGAGGAGTATTCCGGTGCCATATAGCCGCTGATTAAAGTATCAAACCAGATCATTTAGTAGTGTCAATATCGTATTTTTCTGCAAAAATAAATTTTTTTGGTGCAAAGGTGCTGGAGTGTAAGAAGCTAATCCTATGTTTTACTTACTAAGTGCCGACAATTCGATTTGTCGCTTGTGATCCATCTCCCCCAAAAATCCTTGCCATCCCAAAATCAGATATTTTCGGGTTCATATCTTTATCCAGGAGAATATTGCTAGCTTTCAAATCTCTGTGGATAATTCGTAACCTGGAATACTGATGAAGATAGAGAAGCCCTTGAGCAATTCCTTCAATGATGTTAGCACGTGACTCCCAGTTAAGTATCCCGTATTTGATTGGATCTGTCACAATTTCACATCCAAATTAGTAAAAAGAACATCTACCCAAAATAAGTTTCCCGAGTGGTAGTAAAAACAAATAAAGAATCTGGTGTAATTCAATCTACTCAAGTATGCGGGAAGTACAAACCAAAAAGGAAGAAATCCAAGCTTTTATTGGGCATGTATTCATAGATCAAAATCTTTTCATCTTTAGCAATGCAGCAGCCCAATAGTCTCACAAGATTTTTGTGTTGAAGTTTTGCTATGAGCAATGCCTCATTTTGTAATTCCTCCAATCCTTGTCGAGACTTTCTTGAAAGCCTTTTCACAGCCACTTCATCCCCCCTTTGTAGCTCCCCCTGATATGGAGCCCTAGATTATTTGTATGCCATAGAAAACTAAAAGGAAACTGTCTAAAAGTAACACGATGAGTGAACATGACTATGGTAGGAAGATAAAATGAGCCTTTCTGTATAGTAATCCCCGTTCAAGAATTAAAAGATCTCGGATAGGTTGATCTTACCTTGTAAACAGGTCCAAAACCACCCTCTCCGAGCTTATTTTCATCACAGAAGTTATCAGTGGCAGCTGATACACTTGCGAAACTGAACAATGGCAAATCAACTTCCTTCTTTTTACCGGTATGACTCTTGCCAGCTTCATTCAGTTTACGACCAGCGGCTCCAATGCTTGTGCCAAGATCAAATAACACCAAATCCTCCCCTGCTAAGTAAAACAATGACAAATTTTGAGTTCACAATATATTGCCAGCCCGTACTTTCCCTCTCAAATAAAGAGATAAAACTGTTTATTTATAAAATAACCGAGGAGACTGAGCACTGCATGATGTAACAAGCATATCCTTTCTACTACTAAAAAGAGAAACACTGTTTTCATGTAACTTACATCCCTTTAATTGGATTAGTTTTGTTTTGCAAGGGTGATATTCGTACCTTTGTTTTGTGACTTTCGCCTCCTCCAGCAATAAAAGAAGCTAACAGTAGCCAGCAGCGTCATGGGAACTACAAGGGCTGGAATAATCCATTTACCCTTACCCTTGCCCTTGCTAGGAAACTCAGAAGCAGCAAGTCTTAGATAGAAATCTCTTCCATCAGCGTCATCATCTTTCAGTTGTACCACATTCCAGAGCCCGTTACCCCATATGGAACACCCACCATCACTGACATTATAAGTATAGGCAGAGCATGAGCAGTTACTAAAGCAAGCCGCTTTACAGTCTCCAACACTTCTAACTTGCGAGAGTACTGTTGAATTGGCAGGCAATCTTACTTTAGATATGCGAAGGAACTGGTCTTTCCGTCCATTAACTTCACTATCATTGCCACAATGCAAAGTCGCTTTCCTCACGCACCCTCCAGACAAGTCAGCTGCATTCCAATCTCCTACAGAATTGGGTTCAAAACCCCGTAAACACTGGCAAAACGGAATAGCACTTGGATTGCAGGCACCAAAAGCCCCGCAGGTGGGGTTAACATAACACCGCTGCTTCGGCTGAGACCAAAACAAGTTCCATTGACCTGTCGTCTCAAGCCATGTAAGCTGCTGTACTTGCCCTGATGTATCCAACACCAATCTAGAAATTATCGAGGAATAATTAGAGGAATTGTAGATAGAGTAAGTGAAATAACTCCCATTGTCATTGGAAACATAAGAGAAGTTGAAAATATAGTTCAGGTTCATTTCTGGCATCTGACTGAAAATTTGTCCGTTCCACATCCCAGAATTCCAATACTTTTGAGACCCTTGTAAGATGAAAAACTGGTTTGTCCCTTCAGGATCAGCTTTAAGAGAATAAACTCCAGGGCTTGGGTCTTTCTCACTTTTCCAGGCCAACAAAGACCAAGTTTTTCCATTTCTCTTATCATAACCAAGCTTCATTCCGGGCAAGAAAGTATCTGAAGGGTAGTCAAAGCTCTGCCATAGTATATTGCCGGATCTCCTATCAATCAAAACCAGATTTCCTGAATCCAAAAGGGTAGCACTAGTGTTTCCACTTGATGATACGGTAGACACCTTGTAAGAAAGTCTTCCATCCAGTATCACCAGGTTTCCATCCTCCTCTATGGTGAGAACCTTGGAGGAACCTGTGACAGGGTTTTCCCTGTTGGCTACCCAAACAACAGTACTTTTCAAAACTCTTTTGTACCAAATACCCAGATGACTGCTTGTTGTGGAGTTCGCATACCCAGGAGTAAAGAATCCCAACTCAAATTTATTGCCAGAAGATGTGATGGTGGTTGAGGTTGTGACTGACTGTCCTTTTAAGATTGTATCTGTCAAGGCATTGGCAAATAGCAGAAATGAAAGGATCAACAAGAAAACAGGATGAGCGAAATTTTTCATCTCTCGAATTATCGGTGTTGGCTAGATTTTTCAGACCCAGATTATGCCCATTTAATCAACCAGACTATAAGGAAAAGTCATAGCACACCGCCTTTGACAAATCAGTGTTAGTCATTTTCCTGAAGCGTTGGGTCTTGGCCTCGTCCGGGACCATAAAATACGTTCTTCCAGGTAAGTTCCCTTTAAGCAAGTCAAGAGCCAAATTCAAAATGTAGACCAATAATTAACTCGTTTCCATTGGCATGTTATGCACAGTCAACAAACCCACCTTCTAGGATCATCACCATATAAGACTAGTGATTTTCATTGAGTAGATGGTGAATAGTGATTCTCCAGTGTTGGGTCGTTGCTGTATCCTCTCTCCACATTTTCTCTATCCAGATCTTCTAGAGCTTTTAACCACAGAGTGACAACACGTTAATGAACTGATTCAAGGGCTGAAAATAAGCCAGCACTACATCCTACTACTAGTATAATGCAATGACGTAGTTGCACTCATCCCTCCCAAACAGAAGCCTAACAGCAGCAACCAAACTCTCCGCTTTTGTATCCCCCATGATCAACGTAACTGAGGAGAAGAAAATGAAGGCTGAGGATGTTTTCCATATGCTTTGTTCGAAAATGAAGGCTGCAATGTCCATTTTCTTGTCAAAGGTCTAATGGCCTCATTCATATTTACCAGTTTTGAAAGCAAGCAAGTAAATAATGTGGAGAGCAAAAACAACACAAACATACATTCTTGAACTTTTGAGAACATAGAATTTCTGATTAGATTGGAAATCAGGGCCCGTTTCAGGAGAGAAACACAAATGAGTACACGGGATAAGTGCCTATTACATAGATTTCTCCGGAGATTCGTTTCCTAGTAGTGAAATCCATTTCCTGATAAAACCTTCATAAAGCTCAGAAAACTAAATTTATGCAAATTTACATTGGCACATAAGCAAAAGCTGAATTTTATTCCCAGAGAATGCGTGATATGTCCATACAAGGATTCAGTTAACAAGTGACAATTAGTTGGGAAGGAGAGACGGAGTAAACAACCACTGCTCTTTTACTTCTCATGATCCACCCATCAATAACATGTAATCAATTCTTATACAACCGGGCTTAAATTGCAGCTGATACGCCTTCCACAATTTACATAGCACCAAAAGAAAATCTAGAAGCCCCCTTCAGACATACCATGAAATATCAGAAGCAACTGCAACAAGGGAAGCAAAGTATCAATGAAAACAAAAACAAAAGAAGGCCACTTCAGACAGTATTTGAACATAGGCATGTGTGCATGGGTTGGAGATATGAAAGGTCAATTATGAGAACCCCAGAGCATGACAAATTCACCTTGAGGTCAAATATGTGACACCAATGTGCATATTTGTACTTACCAAAAATAACCTGCAGTTAACGGAGTCCTCTGTGGAGTTCTAGCTAGTTATCTGCCATTAAAACATAAGACATATTATAATCAGGTTACTATAGTCAATAGTAACAACACTAAATCATCATGTTCAGCTCCCTCGTTGAAGGTGCACATTGCTTAAGAAAGTGATATATTGGAATTCATATGTTTTAAGCATAAGTATCAAAAATTAATTCCATCCAACTTCATAAGAATATTCCTAGGGTTTCCGAACCTATTTAAATGAATGTAAAATACATAACATTGAGTCTACATTTCGTATCTCACTAGGCAATTTGCAACGAAATGACATACAACAAATACATCAGTCATTCATAAGGTGACTTATCCTAAATCACATCTTTGGGGTTGTCAAAGAAATACAGGTCAATTGTTTAAATCCCAATATACTCAAGTCAAGCACACATCCAAGAGGTGTGGCTCATTACTAAGCAATCCAAAATCCTGAGTCTGAACTTACTCAATTACTTGATCTGACTGCTCAACAAAGATACAGAACTTTTGCATCCTCATATTTTGCAAGTACGGCCTATTAAGTGGCTAAATAGAGGGAATTTCCTATCTTCATCCATAACAAGACCAGGAATGTGGAGTATCTAAGGATTCATCAATACCTACCCTACCAGCATGATTCATGCTTCTCATATGTGCATCACAAATTACGCGATACAGGGATTGAAAAATCCAACGCCCTCCAGGGCAATTAACTCAAGTTAAAAAGTTGCATCCTTGCATCAAATCATTGAATACACAAGCACATAGCACAGGCACCCAAAACCTGAAGGCTTAACTTTTCTATGATGTTTTACCACTTAGTCCAATCTTTTCACACCATGATGCTTTATCTGTGAAGCTCGGCTCACAGAATTCCATTGGTCGAATTTGGGAACTTACAATAGATTTCGACTTTATTCTGTCAAGCAGGATGCATGTTCCAGTGTCTTCCAAAATCTTTTCTATAAGTGACTACCACTATAATCAGATGCAAATAGAACTTGGGCTAAAAACCAGTAAATGTGCTAAAACGTGCAAGTTTTCCCGGTACAGCTAGACTAGTCTTCATTATAATCTTGAGTCCACAATCACATCCACATAAAAAGATTTCTAACGCATGAACGATGAGGAGGAGAATAACCATGTCCAAGCAATTAGTTTTTATGTACGGAAATATACTAATTCTTCACTTAGAGATGCGTGTTGCTGTGGGTTTTTTCCATTTCTCATTCTTGAATAGGATTCATCAAATCGAGGAGTTCACAAACTCATATTTGCCAGAAAGTTTCACTCTTCAGAATTTTTAAATTCTATAGTTTCTAATTTAGTTCAGCATCCTTTAGTTCTTCCCTAAGTTGGTCAGAGTCTTAATTTTCTTATGATCTTTCCGCTTATTGCTTATCAATCAGACACGAGATTGACTAAGAAGGTCAAATTCCTTAATTGAAGATAGACATCTATGCAAACATAGCATAAGATTATCCTATTCAACAGAAAAGATTCATGAAGTACTGAAGGAAAACCCGAACCTTTCCGATGATCGGTGGCATCATGGTACTCAGGCTCCTCCTCATCTTCCACCGCAGAAGCCACAGAAACTACAGGCTCCGCACCACCACCGCCGTCTTTCTCCTCCGGATACCGCACAACCACCACTGGACAAACACAGTGGCGCACACAGTAATCGCTAACACTCCCAAGCCGCCCACTATTATCTCTCTTCGTCGCACCAAACCCACGACTCCCCATAATCACCGCACTCAACCCTAGCCTCTCCACTTCCAAGCACAACCTGTTAGCCAAGAGAACAAAACTCAGAATGAACAAAATCTGCCCTCAATATGTCACATCCATTCTCCATTTTGAGTTTTAGAGATGGATTGGAGATGCTCTTAAGCATTCTTTAAGAGCATCTCCAATCCTGACTCTAAGCTAATACTCCATCAAATTGAGTTTCAATCAAATCAAGAGGCTCAGATCTTCTACTCTTTCGTGCCTGCCAAATTTACAACTATGCCGGTAACAAATCTTTTTTCTTGATTCCATTTGAATTTGTCCATTTTCTTGATTCACACAAAATGAATCTTTAACTTCAATTTTGGTCAAATATTAGTAAAATTTAGATATTTCTGTTATCTTTGCTCAGTTCAGTTTAGTTTGTTATTTACTTATTTCTGTTATCCACGTCAAAGGCTGTTTTTTTTTTTTATAACTCATATTGTTCAGACAAAGTTTACGCGCACCTCAACTACAGCTCAACTAAATCTCAGGCACCAATCCCACCATCTACTAGCTGGGCCATTTAACGCCATGCAAAGCCCTATTTAGAGTGAACTGCACCGAGTTGATAACACCTAGGAGT
Source organism: Rhododendron ferrugineum (assembly GCA_025642025.1). Lineage (NCBI taxonomy): Eukaryota > Viridiplantae > Streptophyta > Magnoliopsida > Ericales > Ericaceae > Rhododendron > Rhododendron ferrugineum. The sequence continues at coordinate 2,371,785 of JAOTQK010000019.1, forward strand.
AGCGCTGCAAGCGAGCCAAGTCTTGACGTGTTCAAGCTTGGCTCATTCAAAACTAGTCTAGCTCGAGCTCGGCTCATTTATTATCGAGGTGTTCGAGCACGCTTCTTTTACTCCACAAGCCTCTACAAACCATGCAAGCCACTACAAACGAGCCGAGCTTTCATAATCAAGCCGAGTTACAACTAACTAAAGCTCCCCTACAGTCCGAGCCTCTACAACAAGCCGAGCTTTTGTAATCGAGCCTGAGCTACAACTAACTCAAAGCTCCGCTCTTTTCCTAAACTAGCTTAAAACTCAAGCTCGAACTCCACTCATTTACAGATTTACAACCGAGCCAAGCATCGAGCTGCTCTTTTATGATCGAGCCTGAGTTACAACTAGCTCAAAGCTCCGCTCTTTTCCTAAACAAGCTTAAAACTCGAGCTTGAACTCCACTCGTTTACTAGAGAGCCGAGGCGAGCATCGATCTGCTTGCAAATGGCTCGGTGAGTCGTTTAAAAAGCCCTACCTAGAAGACTGAGTTATCGAACACAGAATATAGCGGAACGAAACCTAGCTCACCTCTCCTTCATATCATGATCCTTCACTATATGGATCTTAAACGGAATCCCCGCCTCCACAAGCGGCTGCGCCACGTCATCGGCTTTCGTCACCGTGAACGCGTCGAACTCGTCCTCGAGCTTCTGCTTCGACTCCTCGTTGACGACGGAGAGGTCTACGGCGCCCCAATCGGCGCCGTAGAGGACGGAGGTAGGGCGGACGTGGAGGAGGATGACGGCGTCGCCGGGGCGGAGGTATTGGCGGACGGACCACTCGACGGCGAAGGCGCTCTCGTCGCTGAGGTCGACGGCGATGCCGATGCGGCGTTGGGCGCCGGCTGTGGGGGTGTCGGTGGTGGGAATGGGAGGGGCGAAGCGGGAAGGGGAGGGCTTGACTTTGATGGCGGAGAGGGGTGGTAGGTCGGAGTCCGGCTGCATAGTGGAGAGAGAGAGAGAGAGAGAATTGGGGTCAAATCTTGAGCTCCGATCGTTGACTGTGGGGATTTTGTTGGTCTTTGGGTTTGTTTCTGTTTTTTTGGGTGTAGAGGGGACGGGAGAGAGGAAATCCTCCTCGAAATGGGCACTTCTCCGTTATAGGATTGGTTCCTATGAAAATACCTGTAATTTTTAAACTTTAAAAATTGAGTAATGCTATATGTTCCGACTGAGGGGGAGAGAAAATGTACCGACGGCCGCCGGCGGGCTGTCTACGGCCACCGAACGGCAGATCCGAGCAGTCCGAAAATTCTAAAAAAAAAACCGATGGGGGTTGGGCGGGAATCAACGGCATCCGAGGTGTGTAAGGTGCTTGATCCGAGCACCCTTTTTCGTGTATATACACGAAAAAGGGGTACTCAGATCAAGCACCCTACACACCTCGGATGCCGTTGATTCCCGCGTAGGCCCCATCGGTCGTTCGGTGGCCGGAGACGACCCGCCGGAGACCGTCGGTACGTTTTCTCTCCCTTCTGCCGGTACTTATATCATTATATCATTTATTAAAATAATTTTTCAACTTTCTTTTACCATTTAAAAAATTCTATCGAGATTTCTCAAATACTATTCATATGATACAAAAATTATTTCGATACATTACTTTTAGGCTTAAAAATTGCACGTAGTTTCATAGGTGATCAACTCTATGAGACGGATGGAGTATTTTTTTTTCTTCAAAAGATGTCCGAGTCAGTTTACGTGCCCCTCGACTATTTTTTTATCCAATTTGGTCAAAAACAGGTTATCCAAACCTAAACTACGAAATTTATAAGAGATTTCTCACTCCTGACGTGCCTCGTAAAATTGTCAAGTTTCAAACTCTTGTGTGAATTTATAGTTCATCTCTATTGCCGTTCAAGATACGCCTTGGGGTTTGAGTACTTTAGAATTTCGTGGCGGCGATTCTTTGTTGGGCTTCTTGTGTTGGGGGGAGGAGATAGGCTAAGTAACTGGCGGGTTGAATGGTGTGTAGATGGAGGGAAGCCCATGTGGGGAAAACATTGGGTGGGTTTTATTGTGAATAACTTTTATTTTTAAGGGCGAAATTTTTTTATTAATTTTTGAAAGATATTGCAAAGACCAAATGGACAATGAGAAAGGCAACAAGTGCCTATCTGAGACCCAAATTTTTGATTAGCAACATGCCAACCAAGGAGAAAAAACGAAGTGAATCATAATCACACGAGGCTCACACTTTATGTGAGTATCAAGTACTTTACTCGATACTTTACAAAGAATACTAACCCCGTTCCACTTTCTCAAATAAGTACTTAAAAACTAATGACTTATTTTCAAACTTAAAAATAACGGGCTTACAAAAATAATTTTTTAATTTTTTTTGTAGGGTTTGATAGATCTCATCAAAATCTATCGAATAAGATCTATATTACATATTTTTTTATTTCAATAAGCCTACTATTTTTAAGCTTGAAAATTACAGATAAGTACTTATTTTTTAAGAGCATCTCCAATAGGAGATGTCAAATATGACGTGAACAATGCAACGGCTACTTTTGACAGCTTCAAGTCTTCCAACCATGTTATCTTTCCATGTGCCAATTTCACGTGGAATTGAAGGTAGCTCCAAGCATGTCAATTTTGACATCAACATAGTGGCATGCCAATTTTCAAAAATCTAACCGTTTGAATTTCAAAAGAGTGTCGTTGATTTTTTTTTTTTTCCCTTTTATGTGTGACATAAGAGTTGACATTAAACTATTAAAGTGAGGCTCTCTCTTTTCTCTCTCTCTCTCTCTAGGAGCTCTCTCTCCTTTCTCTCTCTCTACTTCTTCAGTCAGGGTTTCTCCGGGGGGTGGGGCTGTCGCCCCTTGCTCCACCTCCTCCCCTCCTCCTTAGCCGGCCACCTTGCCTCACCTTGCTGCCCGTCTAGACCCAGGCCCAACCAGATCTACTCCTCCTCCGCCTACTCCTCTCCGCTTCCGCCTCTATCTTCTCCTCTTCCGCCTCCTCTCCGCCGCCACCGCCTCCTCTGCCTTCTCACCGCCTTCTCGCTACCCCCGTTTTCTCCTCTCTGCAACCGCCTCCTCGCAAGCCTCCTCCCTCTGGTTTCGGGTTTTGGCCAGATCTGACGACAAGATGAAGTTTGGGTGGCTTGGCTCCCTCCGGTAATAAGTTTCCAGATTACGGGCGGCGTTATCCGGGGATTTTCCTTGGCCGGAGGTTTTTACCAGCCGTTTTGGTTTGGCTTTTCCCGGCTGGTTTCCCCAGTCCGGTGACTGTACCGGTCTAGACTCCCTAGATTCGGTGGGCGTGGTTGGTGGGCGAATAAATCCAGTTTTTTTGTTTCTGTTTTCTTTGTTACTGGTTTGTAGTTGATTTCATCATGTGCTTAGGGTTATGGTTTGAGCTGGGTATCCCTTCGAACTCTACTATTAAAATCGGAGACGGGCTCAATACCCTGCATTTATGTATGGTCTACCTTGACAGTATGTGCTCTGGAGCCTCCTTGTGGATGTGTTCCGGTCTAGGTTTTGGTAGTTTTTGTTCATTCCTGTATTTTCTGATGAAATCTTTGTAGCCTTCGGGTATTTGAAATGAATTGCTTGACTTATCAAAAAAAAAAAAAGAGTTGACATTAAGGGTTGAAGAGAAGGTTTTGATAACAAATTGAAGATGTCAAAATGTCACATAAACCTTCAAAAAAAAATTGGCATCTCCAATTTAAAATCAAGGGTTGGAGATGCTCTAAGGACCCAATCCGAAACGGAACATAGTGAAATGTTGTTGAATTTCAATGGTGAATGCTCGTCGTGAATCGACTGGTTTTGAGGATCGATGGAGGTGAATTCGCAACGATGCCCGTACGTTCCAATGTAAGAAGTTCGATTTCTTGCTTGTGAGATTAAGTATGCTTCATCAGAATCATCACACAAAAATTGTCTTTTTTATCAACAAGCTACAACTGTACATCGTAAAGTGTATCTCGCTATATATTGCTCTATTAATTATATTGGACGATTTGTTTCACACAAGGTGGACGTGCCGGAGTGGTTATCGGGCATGACTAGAAATCATGTGGGCTCTGCCCGCGCAGGTTCGAATCCTGCCGTCCACGTTTTGCTTTCTTCTTCATATTTTGCTTCACAGTTGACACATAATCCTGCCAGAAATCTAGAAGATAATTAATCATGGAAGAAAGAAAAACTACTTTGTAGAGAAATTTATTTGCGTAATTTGTACCAGTAGTTTTGCACTAGAAGTACTGTTTGTTTCTCTTTATTAGCTTAATACGAAGTATGAGAAACACGGAGACATCTAATAATGTTACCGACTTCAATTTGTTTCGACCACAGACACAACACAACACTCTCCGTATATACACGTAACGGAAAATGCCAAAACATAGGGATGATGTTTTATATTCAATACTCAGACACGGTCATAGACACTCTTAAGATACTTTGGGGACACTCTAAGGACACATCATAAGGTTACAATTTTCAAAACTTGATCCAGAGTTAAAATTTTCATGGATATTTAGTTCATGAACACTTGATATTGTGACCGTTGATTTGCATCTTCTCAAGGTCATCAAACTATTTGTGTTAATCATAACTTCATAGAAATAATGTTCGATCTCTTATATCAATTCATAAGACAACTCTATAAGATGAAATAATATTTTTTTATTTGACGTGTCCTTAATGTTTTCGTGCATGTCCTAATATTTTTTCAGAAAAATGACATGCTCGCGTATTCATATCGTCTCATATGCGTGTTCCATGTCCATATTCGTGCTTCTTAGCTAGATTTGTGTTCCGTGCCCGTATCCGTACCTGCTTCTTAGCTAGGCTAGAAATTGAATCAAAAAAATAGGAGGATATCTGTAGACCTGTGGTGGATCAGTAAAATTACTTTGGCAGGAGTACTTCACCAGTTTTGTAGACTTTAGAAGCATTAAAATTTGACAATGGCACCCTGGAGTTTATCCGTTTTTACTTCTATATATATACGCACATCAAGATTTGACCAACATATCAAAGAATCTGCAAGTGTATGGGTACACTCTCTCTCTCTCTCTCTCTCTCTCTCTCTCTCTCTCTCTCTCTCTCTCTCTCTCTCTGAGACTTTCTTGAAAATTTTCCACACATTTAATTTCATGTGCTTTTCTAAAACTAAAAATGACACAATAATCAATTAAAAAGGATAGATGTAAAAGCTGATCAAAGTAGTAGGAATGGTCCGAATGGATCAATGGTGATGGCTAAGTTTGAGTACATCAAAAGGGTTGGTTCAGTGGTGCAAAACTTGATGCATGGGATAAGGCGCTCTAGGTTTGAATTCGCTAGCTCTTTATTGGGACTAAACATACTCATAACACTACCCATATGTGGTAGAACTTTAGCTTCAATTCGATTCCGACATCTAGGGCGGCGAGGTTGCCTATAGATAGTACTGGTGTGATATATGCGATATGGTGGGCATTGGGCAATACTCTCTGTAGGAGAGATCAAAAATCTTGACTGATCTCCCTCGGGGTTCAAAATAGAGCCCAAAATATTCATGAGAATAAAATGTGCTGGAGAG
>JAOTQK010000019.1:2428630-2451134 GCA_025642025.1 Rhododendron ferrugineum
GGTTATCCAATTTTGATTATTACATTGTGGACCTCTACATTGCTAACCTTAACAATGTCTTAAATGGATAACCAAAAATGATGTGGCAACTTTTGGTTATCCAATTTTGATTATTACATTGCGGATGCTCTAATCTCTACAGTCCCTCTTACAATCATATCAAAAGCTTACGGGTGGGGATGAAGTGGTTTCAAGAATTATTGACAAAAAAGAATCGAACATGAGATATTAGGATGAAACAAATACCAAAGTCCTAGGCCAAAACCATTGGGCCAACCTCTCCCGGTTGACTTGATGAAATTTTTTGGAGCCACATCATTTTCAAAATTTGTCAGGTTTTCCAACGAACATATTTTAGAATTTATATCAGGTCTACTCATTTAATACCCGGTACCTAATTGATTCCTAATCCAACTACCCCAACAAATCCAGCCGACAACTGTAAATGCCGCGTACTCTTATCTATCACCTAATCCTTTCCGTTCCGTTAATCTCCTATCAATTGCCACCCCATCGCATCCACTTGCCACCCCGTCGTATCAACTAGACAACTACTATCAACTTGCCACGCGCTGCATATTGCCTGTCACTAATTCGATGCGTAGATGCTGGATACAATTTTTTTATTTTTCATTCGGATTAAGCTAATTTTCAATGGGTCCACTCAATATTGAACGGCTTGGATTTTTCGTGCAGGACTTGGAATGAGCCCCACAAGACCGTCAGTGCAGAATCTGTAACCACCCGGTCGGTGGCCGTAGATTTCTCATTTTTTCGGAGCCTAAAGGGAGAATTAAAAATTGAGTCCTCTTGTGAGTTTTAACGAACACAACATAAGAAAATTATTATCTTTTAATAATTTTTTGTTGGACTATTATGAGAGCACTAAAATAAAATAAGAAGGGCCCCTAAATGTATAAAATTGTTGGGCTCTTCTCATGCCACAATTCATCGTGTTTAATTCTAAGTCACATAATTCGCGTACTCATGTGCTGCACAAGAGGGAACGCGAGTATGAGCTTGAGATCGTTCATTCACGAGAATAAGATAGTGCAAAGATTGAGAACGAGAACGGATGACATTGATTGCGTGACTATGGTCTAATTGTCATTTGGCTAAATTCATGGCGTTGTGGGCCCATAGTTTCGTAATCTGTAAAGTCGTCGCATTTAAGGGCTCGTACTTCGAACCGTTGGAGTGGATGAAGTTCCGAACACTCCTTTACTCAACGAGGTTGAAAAAAGAGTGAGAGATAAAACTATGATAAAAACCTTGGAATTTTCCTCAATGACAAGTTTAAATCTTAGGTTTGAACTTTTGTCATTAAAGCACTTCCCTTTGAGTGAATCACAATTTGCACCTTTCGTCCATCTCAATCTAAAAGTTAGCTTAGGCCATCTCCAATCGTGGTGTTATATGACACAAAAGTATAAAAAATGGAATCCAAATGAGTGTGTTATATAACAAAAAAAGTTATATTAAGTTAGTGAAAGAGAGAGAGAGAGTGTTCCAAAGTTGTTGAAAATGAATGTGTTATATAGCAAAAAAGTTATATTAAGTTAGTGAAAGAGAGAGAGAGTGTTCTAAAATTATTGAAATGTAGTTAAAAGTACAAATATATACATACATACATGCCATGTATATAGTCCTTTTTACACCACTGTCATCTCTTTTCTCTCTCTCACATCTATTTTTCTCCTCCTTTTTTTTTTCTCTGACTTCCTCTTTACCCCGACGCAGAAAATAATTCCATAACCCTTCACAGTTAACTCCACAGATAAACTTAAACCCTAGTTAATATCGCACTAATTATACTATTGGAACCCCAAAACTTAAAACTTTGTCACTAATTGGCCAATTTCAGATAATTCATTTGCACTAACTTAAACTATTGGAGATGGCCTTAGGTAGAAGAATGATTTTTTATTTCACACTTGTGGCACCCTCCTACTCGCATTAAGAGGTGGAGGTCATGTGAAGGGGTTGTGGCACTGTCACTCAGGTTACCAAAATATATATTTTACATCAATAAATTATCGATACATGATCAACTTGTTTTGTTATTGAAATGATGAAAGAATAGCATGTACGTTCATTTAAACCCCACAAGATAGTCGAGGCAAGACTTTATTCTTTTTAACAAAACCAATAAAGTCCATAATAAAGCCCGACTTAGCACTAACCTTTCTCTTCGCATGTTTCAAAACAACATGCAACAATAGTACTATTGGATTCCACCAAATAATACATTTTCTATATTTAAATCTTAACTCAACCAATGGCGGAGACTGTGAGACCATTAGAGCAACTTACTCAAAAGTGGACATACTCAGAGAGCATAAGCATTAGCACCATAAATTTTTATTCTACTTTGATATGAGGATTATCACCAATTTAAAAGTGGAGAATTTGGTAGAATAGTAATACTCTACCTTTTAATTTCTTTAATTAACGAGGTAGTAAAACCTTGGGGGGTCCTTTTCGCAATTTCCACAAAATCTCATGCGCCAATACAGTAACAAAAGTCAAATCTCCGTTTCGGAACTAAAAATAAGTACTTATTTTTTAAGAAGACAATTTCAAGCTCAAAAATAGTGTGTTTACGTAAATAATTTTCCTAGCACTATGGATCTTGTTTGATAGATCTTAACGAGATCTTTTATACGGTGCAAAAAAAATAAAAAAATAATTTTTAATTTACATTATTTTTTAGTTTGAAAATGTGAAATAAGTACTTATTTTTTAAGAAGGTGTTCTGGAACGGAGCCTAATCATCTTCTCAAGTCCGTCCTCCGTGTCTGTGCCGTCTCCATCATTACACAAGCACAGTGCACAGAGAGAGAGAGAGAGAGGAGAGAGAGTATATATAGGAGAGAGAAAGGTCCCAACACTGAACAGGCCTTCCAAACCTCCTGACCTAGACGGGATTACAATCATTCCGTCCACCGGCGGCGTTCACACTAACACCAGACTTCACGGCCTAACTCGCCGCCGGCGTCCTGACGCGTCGGATTCCGGCGGATCCATGGCGATCGCGGACAGCCGCAAGTCCCTGCCCTCGGAAGCTCAGCCTTGGAAGCTCTGCCCGTTCTGGCAATCAAGAACGGCGTCGTCTTCCTCAACTTCTTCTACTCAGAACCTTCATAATTCTCAGAGCTCCACCCACCAAAACGGCGCCGTCCCACCGAACCCTCGGCCTTCGAGCAAGGTCTCTTCGGTGGCGAGGTCGATCCTTCCGACCAGGCGTCGACTCCGCCTCGATCCGTCCAACAATCTCTACTTTCCCTGTACGCCTTCGATTAGCTCCTAACTGTTTGATTTAGTTTATACAAGTTTTTCTTTTTTTTGATTAACTGATGGATTTGGTTTTGTTGTAATTTGTAGATGAGCCAGGGAAGCAGGTGAGAAGTGCTGTTAGGATTAAGAACACTAGCAGGTCTCACGTGGCTTTCAAGGTATTGATGCTTACTTTGACGTTTTTAATTTGTTTAGATATTTTGTATCCAATGGCAATGATTAGGGACTGCAAGTAGCTCCTGAACATATATTTAGGTGTAGAGTTTTTTGGGATTTTTGAGTTTTGTTTTTGCTCAAATTATTTCCGCATTTGTTAATTTTGTATCAAACTTTTGTGAATTATTGGTTTGTCGGACGAATAAAAAAAGTAAAAAATTATGACTTTTACCCAAAATTTTTAAGAAATATCCAAGATAGAGCCCAAAAAAGCCCATGATTTTTTTTTACTTTTCCAATTCCTCTTGTCGAACGAATCAATAATTTAAAAGTTTGGGCGCAAAACTAAGAAACACATAATGCTCAAAAAGTCTAAAAAGCTTAAGTGTCAGCATTTACTTAGCGGTTTTTCAGTCCTTCTATACTGTTACAGTTACATGTCAAAAATTCACACCTGTATCGACCGATTCGTGACACATCAAAATTTTACCTATTTTTTGCCTGCTTCACAGCTGCTACTGGACGTTGAGATCACTACAGCCCCTAGTGCTCTGGTGCCAAAAATAATTTTTAAAAAATCACGGTGCTACACCCGATTCCTGCTACATATCATCCATACTCCCGCCACCGTTACACCGCTACCATTAGCGATACGCGGTCCCCTGCCATTGTTTAAATCCTTGATCCTGAGTGACTGAAAAATTTCGTTCAACTTTAAAAAAAAATCTTTTATCAGAGATGTGGGGATTGTTCAAATGTGACATGCACCAGTTCTCATTACTAAGATGATTATTATGGAGCTTGTTCTGCCTTATTAATCATGCATGAATCCCTTATTGCAGTCATGTTCTGTGATATACTACTAATATGTGTTTGGTGTTATGGAAGTCACAGTGTCAATATTAGTCTAGTGAGGCCGCAGATGTTTAATACGCTGTTTAGCTTTGTCTAACTTGGACGATGAAGCTATATAATTGAAATGTTAACTAATTTCTTTGTCATGTTGTAGTTTCAAACTACTGCACCAAAGAGCTGTTACATGCGACCACCTGGAGGTATCCTTGCTCCCAGAGAAAGCATTATTGCAACCGGTAACCATCCCTTGTTTTGTTGTCTTTCAGTTTGGGATTATGAATTGTTATTCGTGTTAGTATTTGTGGATTGCCTTGGTATTGAAGTTATATTTTTGTAGGGTGTTTTGCTTTCAATTTCTAGTTCTACTTAAAGTCCAATGCGGTACAAAACATACATCCGATGGGATTTCTGGAAAGAAGCATATTGTGCCGAAAGATAGACTACATGTAAAATACAAAACTTTAATCAATAGCATGACCATGATAGACAAGTGTTAAACTAAGAAGTCATTCAACGGTAAAACTGAAATGTGGAGACTAGTCTTCCTTCACCAAACTTCTTATGATTAAGCGAAGCTTTGTTGTACTTTTTCAAATTTCCTAATGTATTTAGAAGTGACATTTTTCGATATCAAAATTAATAGTTTTGTTTTGAATTTAATTGCAGTGTTCAAGTTCGTGGAGCCTCCAGAGAACAATGAGAAACAACCAGATCAGAAGAGCAAGGAAATAGATCAGAAGAGCAAGGTCAAGTTCAAAATCATGAGTTTGAAAGTGAAAGAAGGGATGGATTACATACCTGAATTGGTGAGTCATAAGTGTAATGCACCTATATCTGATGAACTGGAATGAAAATCCAGTGACAGAGATAAAAATTCTACTTATCTACGAAATGATAACAGCTCTAGTTCATGATATCTGATTGTGGCTGTTCCTATCAGGTGTTTGGTTGAAAGACAATGAACATACTAATAGTATTAAATAAAAAACAACGCTAGTTTATTATCTAAAAATGATTGTACGGAGTGATCTCAAAGGATGGGAGTCTAGCAGAGTGGTTTTCTTACAGTGGAAAACTGTGTGGGGATTATCAGATGATTTTTTGTATACCTGTTCTCTGGTTGAGAAATATGTTTTGCTTCCCTTTGGTTTGGAGTTTGGGCAACTATCTTAGGACAAAATGTTTTGTGAATTTTATAGTCTAAGCGTTAAGGATTCAGTGATAATGGATTATTGGTTTATTTTGGTGTATGGAGGTCTTCCAGAATCATTTGGTTGTTTGTCCTTAGTTACAATGTAGTAACTAGTGGTGGCCCACTCACGAGAATCATAAGAATGGCACTGCATGTATTCCACTGCAAAAATAGAACTAATTCCTCCAAATTTTGTGAACGTGTGTGGCACTTTTTCCTTTTCTAGTTTTCACTTTTGGACAAATGAAAGTTTTTGTCCAAATGGATGTGAAGGCACAGCCTGCTAAGTCTTTGCCATCAAAATAGTTTCGTGGAATGAGAATGTGAACTCTATAACTGTTGGTTCTCTCTCTCTCTCTCTCTCTCTCTTTTATTTATTTATTTATGGTTTAGTGGTATTGCTAGTAATTCCTACTTTGGTGAGTTTGCATACCTGTGCTGAATCAGTATTTACTCTCTACTCATTTTCGTACAGTTTGAGGAGCAGAAGGATCAAGTGGCAGTAGAGCGAGTTCTTCGTGTTGTATTTTTGGATGTGGAACGTTCTAGCCCTGTAAGTTCAAACCCCAAAGAGTTTTAGTTCATATTTTGTGCTTGTTTTCTTGTGGATCTGTGTTGACTAATTTCCATTTAACTGCATTGTGGTTCTTTATACTAAGGCATTGGAAAAACTGAAGCGTCAGTTGGCTGAAGCTGAGGCTGAATTAGAGACACGCAAGAAACCCCCAGCAGACACAGGTCCCCGAGTCGTCGGTGAAGGTCTTGTTATAGATGAATGGGTAAGCATGTCAGGTCAATCTTTATAGAAGTGATTAATGTTCAAAAAAATTCTCAGCTTTCTTCCCTCTAAATATATCCTTTACCTTTTTTCATATTTATTTTGTGTGTAGAAAGAGCGCAGGGAGAAGTACCTTGCTCGGCAACAGGTGGAGGCCATAGATTCAATGTGAAATCTTCTTTGCCGTTCAAAAAAAGAAGAAGAAAAGATTCAGTGTGAAGTGCAGTTTGCTTTCCTAGTAAGTGCTCCTTTTATCAAGACACACATGTTACAACCCCCTTGTATCTCATTCCTTCTGAAGGTTGGAGGGGTTGGTGTTCATCCAAAGCTTAACCTAGAGTACAATAATGTTACTTTAGGTCATCGCTCCTGCTGTAAATGTATGCTGACAAGGTGCCATGTTTGTGCTATTCTTTCCGGCAGTGTATATAATGGAGGTTTGACTATGAAAAAAATGTGCTTGAATATTTCTTGTGAATATATTTTCTGTATTACAAACTTTTATGTTTGTTGGTGTAAGTGAAGAATTGTCATTTCGAACTGTCATCTGTTATCTTGGATTGAAAAAGTTCCCCGATAGGAGCGGAGAATTTATACTTACTCTTTCAGTGTGGCTGTAGGATTTTTCTGATCAGCCGCTGCTAAGATTTCCTGATTCGTTTCGAACTCTCTTTCATCATTAGGAAAAGTGAATAGTTCATCTCAGATTCCTTTTCCTTGTGTCTAGATAGGGAAAACAGTACTTAAGTTTCTTGGATTTATATGTTAGAAGTGGGCAAAAAAGGGAGTTCTATTTTGACTTGGGGGAGATAAGGATTACACTTGAGCAAAAAGGAGATAAGACATCATGGTAGTGGCATGGGAGCATTGTGTAACAGGGGTTCATGCACACTGCATTTTATACTCAACTGAATAGGACATCTAATCATGAAAGAGGCCCCACCTCTCTCTCTCTCTCTCTCTGCTAGAGGATTTCGAATTGTTCCCAGTTTTCGCCAGTGGTTTTGTCGTAAAAACCACCTTCATCTTGTCTCATATCCCTTACACCCTCTCTTTTAAGTTCTATATAAGCATATTATTCCTGAACCTACTACGTGTGCGAATAGCTCTAGTTGAGAAGATGAAGCAGGTCAATAAGGCATGCATTCTTATTACCTTAGGAGCTGCCTTTGGACTTGAAGCTCACATGATTGTGTCCAAATCGCTTGCTTTCAGGCAGAACTGGTCTACGTTTGGATCATCAAGGACTCAAGCAAGAGTTCTTCCCGGTGCCTTCGATGCATCAAAGGAAACTGATGGAAAACCTAGTTCTTACAAACAAGCAGCTGCAGAAGAACCAATTCGGATTGTAGCCTATTTGAGTTGCTGGGGACCTTACTGACGTACGTTTCGCTTTGTTATATGGTAGACTGTAGATATGAAGAATCTACTATCCCTCCTCTCCCTAGATTCATTCTGTACTGATGGAAGCCAGCAATGAACATATGTAGTTTTGATGTTTCACAAGCTGTAAAAACCTAGAGTTGATTTTGTTTCTTGAGAAGTTGGTTTTGTTTGTTCAATTATTTAAGAGGTGTACATGATCCTGTTTTGGTAGATAATATGTTTGTGTGACTCTGCATGTCAGTCTCCAGGACAATTGAATTATGTTTTCACAGTTTCACTTTTGCTTGGCGATTTGACTTCATACAATTGGGGAGTTCTTTATGCTCCATGGCATACACATTATGGATTGTTAGTGGAGTGATGAGCTGACCTTGGGAATTGAGAGAGAGAGAGACAGAGAGAGAGAGAGAGAGAGAGAGAGAGAGAGAGAGAGAGAGAGAGAGTAATGGAATAGGATTTCTTCACTCGGAAATACATCAAAATGTTGAGTTAAAACTTACAAGAGAGAAACTTATCCACGGAGGCTGCGTGAAACCTGTTCACGGAGCAACGCAATCACAACCGTTCATTCGTGCAATCAATGGTTGAGATTCGTTTCAATTTTGACCGCTCACAATTAATTGTTACCGGTCACAATTGGTTTTCAATCCGGATCGTCCAAAAACACCTTGGACGCGCGCGATTGGGTTCTGTAAATCTTTCTTTACAGAAAGCACCGTAAAGAAGTTTTTCTGTGAGTTAAAATCCATCAAACACATGATTTCCTTGAGAAAAGTTTAACTACAAGTCTACATGGTTACAATGCAGCAATTTAATCCTATCAACTAGAATTAATACATCCAAACCACATATCAATATTGAAAGTTCAAGCACCTTTTGTTGCTCTGCTATTTCTAATTTCCTCTACCTATAATTTCAATGGAAATAGACCAATATAACAAATATAACCATGCCATCCCTTCTTTTTTATTTTTTTATTTTCTATCGGCGAAAATAACTAAGTTTCGAAAAGTTAGAATTAACACCTTGGAATATGAGTCTAATTCCTGACCTCATTTCTCCGGCCACTTAAACACTCCTGATGCCGTCGGGGCATTTGGCAAAAACCGTGCCATCTTACCGACCTACACATGGCAACAATCCAATACATAGACCACAACAAAACTAACACGCGTCAACCAAAAACTAGGACGAGAAAATTCTCGAGAGTGCAACCAGCCAGCGCCTTGTCCTGACCATACTCCTCCCCCCGCGCCTCCATGTGCCGCCCGCTCTACCACAGCCATGGCAAGCTCTGACCCCACTCGACTCGTCCGTATTAGATCAGACCATTTTGGCTCCACTTGAATCCTGTTCTGCAACCAGTTATGACCACAAAAATGAGATCTACACTAGTTGTCCCCCAACCATGTATATAAACCCATTAACCCATATGCCTCCTACCATAGCCACTTGACCTTAGCCTATCTTGTTAGCCAAATTAACCGTCTCTTCAACTCCCGTATCCAAAAGTCTCTCTCTCTCTCTCTCTCATATAGCAAGTGACCATGCTTGAAGGGAAGGCAGTGATAGGGGAGAGTGATATGCTTCAGACAATGCAACAAGACGCGCTTGATTTGGCGGCAAAAGCGCTCGACTTCTATGATGTCACTGAGCCCACGGAGATTGCCCGCTTCATAAAGAAGGTACGATTGTATACCCAAAGAAACGATGCTTCATACTTCATATAGAACGACATTTTTATTACAGAATTTGATACAAAAATGATGTGATTTTAATTAGAGTCTTTCTAATTTCAAGTAAAAAGCACTATCATAAGTCACGGTAAGTTGGGTTCATCGGCATGATAGAGGTTTCTCACATAAATACCTGCGACTGGTTATATGTGTGGCCTGGGAGCGGCTAGAGAGATTAGTCTGGTTTATCGGAACACTCTTCATTGCAAAAAAAGAAGATTATATCTGTAATATGTTCTGTAACATATACTGACCCGCTAACTTCCTCTGCATTGATCTGGTTTTTGGTGTTTGGTGCAGGAATTCGATGGGATATACGGGCCGGGGTGGCAGTGTATCGTAGGGACAGATTTCGGCTCGTTCGTGACCCACTGTTACGGATGTTTCATTCACTTCTGCATTGGAAACCTAGCCATTTTGCTCTTTAGGGGCTCAGCAGGCCCAGAGGCTGAGGCTACCCAATTTTCTACCTTGGAGGCTGTGAAAGCATGAACTTTGTGTCCATTTTCCTTCTGCTGGTTTTCTGTTCTAGACTTGGAAATTAATGAGATAATCTCTTCAGTGGCAAAGTCTCTTAACTGTCACCTCATATTTTGCACACTTGTTCATTTGCTTGTTTCATCTGCTCGGATACGATTTATCTTCTCTGGTGAACATTTTACTTTTGTCCTGTTAGTCAGAGAGGAGGAGAACTATGGTGACCAAACTGTGACTGAATTATCACCAAATTCATTCCAATCTTCAAAACTTCAAATTCACTTCAACTGGGAAATGCTGTCCAGATCGCCGGTAACCAAGCACATGAGGCAGATTCAGTGGATGGCCAGTGACCCGGATTGGGAAATCTTGTAGGGCGGAGACAGGGATTGTAGTGCGGCACATGGGCCGTCGGGATCCCCGGGTCCGAACCTGTTCAGTCACGAACTCAGAGACAACATCCCCATCACAATTACTCCATTAGACATAACATAGCCGATGACGGTCTTTTTTATGTACGCCACCCATGTTACATATGTTCATCAACCAAGCAAAATACACATTCATGGAATCATTCACGAACACCCACCCTTTTCCCCTTTTCTATTTCCTTTTTTCGTTTATGCGGATAAGTCAAGTGACTGGAGAAACAGAGCAAGATATCTTGGAACTGGAATTTTAAAATGGTCAAATCTTTTGATGTACTCCGGTATAAATAATATTGGATCCATACTACTTGGGTCAGAAAGTAGATTGGACAAGCTTTTTAACTATTCAAACCCCGTGCGAATCGG
This sequence comes from Rhododendron ferrugineum, assembly GCA_025642025.1. Lineage (NCBI taxonomy): Eukaryota > Viridiplantae > Streptophyta > Magnoliopsida > Ericales > Ericaceae > Rhododendron > Rhododendron ferrugineum. The sequence continues at coordinate 2,439,302 of JAOTQK010000019.1, forward strand.
AGTTACAAACCCTCAAGCTTGACCTGTTAAGCAGCTTTAGTGCGCCCAGGCGCGCTATATGGTGCCTAGAGCGCGTCCTTAAAATTTTACGACAAGTGAAATTTTGCGGCTTGACACGGACACACCCAAAACCTGATTTGCGCGTGGTTTGGACCGTTGAAAAGCTTGTTAAATCTACTTTCTAACTGAAGTAGTTTTGATCCAAAATAATTCGTACATCAAAAGAAATGACCATTTTACCCTCAGTGGGTCGGAAACAAATTATTTCTGTAAAAGGCTCGTATCCTCCTCATTTTAAATTGTATCAAGACACCAATTGTATATTGAGAAATACGATTTTCAAAGTACTAAACTATAATGAAATTGAACATCGAAAATAATAAAGTTCTATTTATGAAAAGTTGATTGAAAGCAGATTGATTCAAAGATCATCGGAGCCACTAAAGCTGAAGCTCATTTGCGGGTCTTCTACACATTCTAAGTTCCACTTGGCAATCACATGCATAGTTCTAGGAGCTCATAGGGCTTTTTACATACACAACCCGTGTAACTTATGGTCATCAATCAAGCAAAATACACATCCATGTAATCTTTCACGAACACCACCTTTTCCCCTTTCCTCTTTCCTTTTTTCTTTTATGCCGATAAGTCACTAGAGAAACAGGGTAAGAAATCTTGGAACTGGGCTTCCCAACAAACATAAGGCCAACTTCTTCTTGTGCACACTGTGGCACTACAAAATCTTATTTATAGGTCTTACCGGAGAAAGGAGGAAGAAACTACCAGGCTTAACGATTTTTCGGGTATAACTAAAGTTCGTGCAAACTTTGCCACAAAGATTACTTATGCTAAAATACGACACAAGATTTAGGTAGTCGATGGCGAGGTCACAACTTCATTTTCTTGTTTGCAATCGCACACCGTTAACATGCCGCTACCGGAACTCCTAATACGGTGTATACCTTATTGGCTCGGAAGATTTTTGTAACGGTCTCTTTTTTACCCACTTTTCACGAACTAAAGTAAACATTTTTATGTTTGTTGCCTTATAATATCTTGTAGTACTTTGAAAATCCTATTTATCAATATATATAATAGGTCTTGACCTGATTTAAAATGAGGGAGTTGCGAGCATTTTACCGAAAGAAATTATTTTTTGACCCACTGAGGGTAAAATGGTCAAATATTTTTATGTATAAATCATTTTCGGTCCAAATTACTTAGGTTAAAAAGTAGATTGGACAAGCTTTTTAACGGTTCAAACCACGCGCAAATCGAATTTTCGGAGTGTCCGTGACAAACGCGCAAAGTTGGACCTTTTAAGCAGCTTTTGTGCGCCTAGGCGCATTTTGATGCTCCCAAGTGCACTCCATTGCGCTCCGGGCGCATCCTTAAAATTTTACGACAAGCAAACTTTTGCGGGCATGGGACGGACACACCCGAAATCCGAATTGCGCGTGGTTTGGACCGTTGAAAACCTTGTTAAATCTACTTTCTAATTGAAGTGGTTTTGATAAAAAAATCATTTGTACATCAAAAGAAATTACCATTTTACCCTTAGTGGGTCTGGAAAAAAAATATTTTGGGAAAAGGCTCGTATCCTCCACATTTTAAATTGGATCAAGACCAATTGTATATTGGCAAATAGGATTTTCAAAGTACTAAAAGACGATGAAAACCCACAACGAAATTAGTGAAGTTTCATTTATGAAAATTTGGTTGAAAGCGGACCGATTTTAAGATCATCAGCCCACTAAGGTCATTTGCGGGGCTTCTACATGCACATTCTTAAGTTAAATTCGGCAATAACATTCATAGTTCAAGGAGGTCATAGATTTTTATATACGCCACCCATGTAATTTTTTGCGGCCAAAAGTAATTCTTCACGGTCAGGAATAATTCTTTTCGGCATTACTCATGGCCGCAGAGAATTACTCTTAGCCGCAAAGAATTACTCTTGGCCGCAAGGAATTACATTTGGCCGTGAAGAATTACTCATGGCCGCTAAGAATTACACTTGGCCGCAAGGAATTACACTTGGCCGCGAAGAATTACACTTGGCCGCTAAGAATTACTCTTGGCCGCAAGTATTAGTTGTGGCCAAGAGTAATTCTTCGCGGCTAAGAGCAATTCCTCGAGGCCAAGATTAATTCTTCGCGGCCATGTGTAATTTTTGCGGCCAAGAGTAATTCCTCGCGGCCAGGAGTAATTCACTATGGCCAAGAGTAATTCCTTGCGGCCCTGAGTAATTATTTGAAGCCAGATGTAATTTTTTGCGGCCAGGAGTAATTCTTAGCGGCCAGGAGGACTGGAGAAACAGAGTGAGAAATTTTGGAACTGGGGCTTTAAACAAACATAATGCCAACTTGTCGTGCACACTGTGGCACTACAAAATCTTATATATAAGTCTTACTGGAGAAAGGAGGAAGAAACTAATAGGCTTACCGATTTTTCGGCTATAACTAAAGTTCGTGCAAACTTTGCCATGAAGATTACTAATGCTAAAATACGACACGAGACTTAGGTAGTCGATGGCGAGGTCATAAATTCATTTTCTTGTTTGCAATTGCACAACATTAACATGCCGCTGCCGGAACTCCTAATACGGTGTATACCTTATTGGTTCGGAAGATTTTCCTAACGGTCTCTTTATGTATAAATCATTTTCGGTCCAAACTACTCGGGTTAGAAAGTAGATTGGACAAGCTTTTTAACGGTTCAAATCACACGCAAATCGGATTTTCGGAGTGTCCGGGACAAACGCACAAATTTGGACCTTTTAAGCAGCTTTTGTGCGCCCAGGCGCATTGTGATGCTCCCTAGGCGCACTCCATTGAGCTTCGGGCGCATCCTTACAATTTTACGACAAACAAACTTTTGCGGGCTTGGCACGGACACACCCGAAATCCGATTTGCGCGTGGTTTGGACCGTTGAAAAGCTTGTTAAATCTACTTTCTAACTGAAGTAGTTTTGATAAAAAATCATTTGTACATCAAATGAAATTACCATTTTACCCTTAGTGGGTCAGGAAAAAAAATATTTTGGGAAAAGGCTTGTATCCCCCTCATATTAAATTGGATCAAGACCAATTGTATATTGACAAATAGAATTTTTGAAGTACTAAAAGACGATGAAAACGAACAATGAAATTAGTGAAGTTTCATTTATGAAAATTTGGTTGAAAGCGGACCGGTCAAAGATCATTGGAGCCACTAAAGTCATTTGTGGGGCTTCTACACATTCTAAGTTCCATTCGGCAATAACATTCATAGTTCTAGGAGGTCATAGGGCTCTTTATATACGCCACCTGTTGGAGATATGCCTTGAATTTGGGATGGTCGAAGAAAGGTATTTGACTTCCTAAAAGATTGTTTCCTTGTTGGTTTAGACTTTGGGTGCAAGGAATTTTGTTTGGGCAAGTATTGGTTTTAGGAAGGAATCTGTGGCTATAAATATAGCCTTATTTTCTTCATTAGGTTTTGGACTTCTTAAGTGAATCCCTTTGGAGAGGCCCCTAGGGGGTCTCTTAGGTTGAAGATTAGATATTAGGGTTTCGGTTTATGCTCTATTGGGTTCCACCTAGGGTTTTAGTATCCCTATCGAGTTCTGCCAGAGATTTGTCCCTAGATATCTGTAATTGGATACTTCAACAAGAGTTACGGGTATGGCCGACTCTTTGTTTATCTCCCCGTTTATAGTGGATCCTCTTGCTCTTCTCCCGCGGACGTACGCAATTTGGGGAACCACGTATATCCTTGTGTTCTTGTTTATCGCTTGTTGATTTGTTATATTCTCAATTTCGTGTTCGGCACAACACCACCCATGTAATTTTTTGCGGCTAGGAGTAATTATTCGCAGCATTACTCTTGGCCAGCCGCAAAAAATTACTCATGGCCGCAGAGAATTACTCATGGCCGCGAGGAATGATTCTTAGAGGCGAGAAATTACTCTTGGCCGTAGAGAATTACTATTGGCCGTTAAGAATTACCTTTGGCAGCGAAGAATTACGCGACCAGAAGTAATTCTTTGCGGCCAAGAGTAATTCCTCGCGGCCAAGAGTATTTTACTTCGCAACCTTGAGTAATTCTTTGCGGCCAGGAGTAATTCTTTGCGGCCAAGAGTAATTCCTCGCGATCAAGAGTATTTCTTGGCAGCCCTGAGTAATTATTCTCGGCCAGGTGTAATTCTTCGCGGTCAGGAGTGCTGGAGAAACAGAGTGAGAAATCTTGGAACTGGGTTTCTTAACAAACATAAGGCCAACTTGTTGGTGGCACTACGAAATCTTATAATAGGTTACGATTTTTAGGGTATAACTAAAGTTCATGCAAACTTTGTCACGAAGATTACTTATATGCTAAAATACGACACAAGATTTAGGTAGTCGATGGCGAGGTCACAACTTCATTTTCTTGTTTGCAATAACACACCATTAACATGCCCCGAACGGAACTCCTAATACAGTATATACCTTAGAGGCTCGGGAGATTTTTGTAAAGGTCTCCTTTCTACCCACTTTTGATGAACTAATTAAAGCTAAATATTTTTATGGTTGTATTCTAATATCTTGTAGTACTTTGAAACCCCTATTTATCAACATATAATTGGTCTTGATCTGATTTAAAATGAAAGCGGACCGGTTCAAAGATCATTGGAGCCACTAAGGTCATTTGCGGGGCTTCTACACATTCTAAGTTCCATTCGGCAATAACATTCATAGTTCTAGAAGGTCATAGGGCCTTTTATATACGCCACCCATGTATTTTTTTGCGGCCAGAAGTAAATCTTCGCGGCCAATAGTAATTCTTCATGGCTAGGAGTAATTCTGTGTAGTCAGGAGTAATTCTTTGAGGCCAAGAGTAATTCCTTGTGGCTAAGAGTATTTCTTCGCGGCCTTGAGTAATTCGTTGCGACAAGATTTAATTCTTTGCTGCCGTGAATAATTTTTTGTGGCCATGAGTAATTCCTCACAACCAGGAGTAATTTTTCGCGGCCAGATGGACTGGAAAAACAGAGTGAGAAATCTTGGAACTGGGGTTCTAAACAAACATAAGGCCAACTTCTTGTTGTGCACACTGTGGCACTACAAAATCATATATATATAGGTCTCAACGGAGAAAGGACGAAGAAACTAATAGGCTTAACGATTTTTCGGTCATACCTAAAGTTCGTGCAAACTTTGCCACGAAGATTACTAATGCTAAAATACAGCACGAGACTTAGGTAGTCGATGGCGAGGTCACAACTTCATTTTCTTGTTTGCAATCGCACACCATTAACATGCCCCTAACGGAACTCCTAATACAGTGTATACTTTTACAGGCTCGGAAGATTTTTGTAACCGGTCTCCTTTCTTCCCACTTTTCATGAACTAAAGCTAAAGATTTTTATGGTGGCATTCTAATATCTTGTAGTACTTTGAAACTCCTATTTATCAATATATAATAGTTCTTGACTTGATTTAAAATAAGGGAGTTGCGAGCGTTTTACTGAAATGAATTATTTTTTGATCCACTGAGGGTAAAATGGTCAAATATTTTTCTGAATAAATCTTCTTTGGTCCAAACTACTTGGCTTGAAAGTAGATTGGACAAGCTTTTTAACGGTTCAAACCCCCCGCACACGCAAAGTTGGACATTTTAAGCAACTTTTGTGCACCCCAGGCGCATTTTGATGCTCCCTAGGCGCACTCCATTGCGCCCCGGGCGCATTCTTAAAATTTTACAACATGCAAACTTTTGCGGGCTGGGCACGGACACACCCGAAACATGATTTGCGCGTGATTTGGACCATTAAAAAGCTTGTTAATCTACTTTCTAACCGAAGTAGTTTTGATCCAAAATCACATGTACATCAAATGAAATTATAATTTTACCCTTAGTAGGTCGGGAGAAAAAATTATTTCGAGAAAAGGCTCGTATCCCCCACATATTAAATTGGATCAAGACCAATTGTATATTGACAAATAGAATTTTCAAAGTACTAAAAGACGATGAAAACTAACAATGAAATTAGTGAAGTTTCATTTAGGAAAATTTGGTTGAAAGCGGACCGGTTCAAAGATCATCGGAGCCACTAAAGTCATTTGCGGGGCTTCTACACATTCTAAGTTCCATTCGGCAATAACATTCATAGTTCTAGGAGGTCATCGGGCTTTTTATATACGCCACCCATGTAATTTTTTGCGGCCAGAAGTAATTCTTCACGGTATTACTCTTGGCCAGCCACAAAGAATTGCTCTTGGCCGCGAGGAATTACTCTTGGACGCAAAGAATTACTCATGGCCGCGAAGAATGACTCTTTGCCGCAAAAAATTATTATTGGCGGCTTGGAATTACTCTTGGCCGCAAGGAATTACGCGGCCAAGCATAATTCTTCGCGGCCAAGATTAATTCTCCGCGGCCAAGAGTAATTCCTCGTGCCCAGGAGTAATTCACCGCGGCCAAGAACAATTCTCTGCGGCCAAGAGTAATTTCTCGCGGTCAAGAGTATTTCTTTGCGGCCCTGAGTTATTCTTCGCGGCCAATAATAATTCTTTGTGACTAGGTTTAATTCTTCGCGCAAAGGAGTAATTCTCTGCAGCCAAGTGTAATTCCTCGCGGTCAAGAGTATTTCTTCGTGGCCCTGAGTAGTTCTTCGTGGCTAGGAGGACTGAACAAATAGTGCGAGAAATCTTCGAACTGGGGTTCTAAACAAACATAAGGCCAACTTCTTGTTGTGCACACTGTGACACTACAAAATCTTATAATCCTATGATCCTATCCTGATAAGTAGGCGCATTTTGATGCACCCTAGGTGCACTCTATTGCGCCCCTGACGCCTCCTTAAAAATTTTTTGACAAGCGAAATTTTGCGGACTTGGCACAGACACACCTGAAATCCGATTTGCGAGTGGTTTGGACTGTTGAAAAACTTGTCCAATCTACTTTCTAACAGAAGTTGTTTCGATATTCGTATATCAAATGAAATGACCATTTTATCCTCAGTGGGTCAAAAATTTTTATTTTGGTAAAAGACTCGTATCTCCCTCATTTTAGATCAGACCAAGACCAATTGTATATTGACAAGTAGGATTTTCAAAGTAATAAAATATGATGAAAATGAACAATGAAATTAGTGAAGTTTTATTTATGAAAATTTGGTTCAAGCAGACCGGTTTGAAGATCATCGGAGCCACTAAGGTCATTTGCGGGACTTCTACACATTCTAAGTTCCATTCGACAATCACATGCATAGTTCTAGGAGGTCATCGGGCTTTTTATATACGCCACCCATGTAACATATGGTCTTCAATCAAGCAAAATACACATCCATGTGATCATTCAGGATTTCCCCTTTTCTGTTTCAAATTTTCTTTTATGCTGATAAGTGACTGGAGAAACAGAGTAAGAAATCTTGGAACTGGGGTTCTAAACACACTTTGCCAACTTGTGCTGTGCACACATTGGCACTACTAAATCTTATTTATAGGTCTTACTAGAGAAAGAAGGAAGAAACTACTAGGCTTAACGATTTTTCGGGTATAACTAAAGTTCATGCAAACTCTGCCACGAAGATTACTTATGCTAAAATACGACACAAGATTTAGGTAGTTGATGGCGAGGTCACAACTTCATTTTCTTGTTTGCAATCGCACACCATTAACATGCCGCTACCGGGAAGTCCTAATACGTTGTATATCTTATTGGTTCGGAAGATTTTTGTAACGGTCTCCTTTCTACCCACTTTTTATATATGAACTAAAGCTAGACATTTTTATGGTTGCATTCTAATATCTTGTAGTACTTTGAAAACCCTATTTATCAATATATAATAGGTCTTGACTTGATTTAAAATCAGGGAGTTGCGAGCATTTTACCGAAATAAATTATTTTTTGACCCACTGAGGGTAAAATGGTCAAATCAATTTATGTATAAATCATTTTCGGTCCAAATTATTTGGGTTAGAAAGTAGATTGGAAAAGCTTTGTAACGGTTCAAATCACACGCAAATCGGATTTTTGGAATGTCCGGGACAAACGCGCAAATTTGGACCTTTTAAACAGCTTTTGTGCGCCCAGGAGCATTTTGATGCTCCCCAGGAGCACTCCATTGTGCTCCGGGCGCATCCTTAAAATTTTATGACAAGCAATCTTTTGCGGGCTTGGAACAAACACACCGAAATCCGATTTGAGCGTGGTTTACACCATTGAAAGCTTGTTAAATTTACTTTCTAATGAAGTAGTTTTGATAAAAAATCATTTGTACATCAAATGAAATTACCATTTTACCCTTAGTGGGTCGGGAAAAAACATAGTTCGGGAAAAGGCTCGTATCCCCCTCATTTTAAATTGGATGAAGATTAATTGTATACCGAAAAATAGGATTTTCAAATACTAAAAGATTATGAAAACCAACAACGAAATTATTGATGTTCATTTATGAAAATTTGGTTGGAAGCGGACCGATTCAAAGATCATCGGAGCCACTACAGTCTAAGGTCATTTGTGGGGCTTCCATGAACTAAAGCTAAAGATTTTTATTGTGGCATTCTAATATCTTCTTGTACTTTGAAACCCCTATTTATCAATATATAATAGGTCTTGACTTGATTTAAAATAAGGGAGTTGCCAGCATTTTACCGAAATGAATTATTTTTTGATCTGTTGAGGGTAAAATGGTCAAATATTTTTCTGTATAAATCTTCTTCGGTCCAAACTACTTGGGTTGAAAGTAGATTGGACAAGCTTTTTAACGGTTCAAACCACGCGCAAATCGGATTTCCGGAGTGTTTGGAACAAACATGCAAAGTTGGACCTTTTAAGAAACTTTTGTGCAGCCAGGCGCACTCCATTGCGCCCCGGGCGCAACCTTAAAATTTTACGACAAGTGAACTTTTACGGGCTTGGCACGGACACAACCGAAATCCTATTTGCGCGTGATTTGGACCGTTAAAAAGCTTGTTAATCTACTTTCTAACCGAAGTAGTTTTGATCCAAAATCACTTGTACATCAAATGAAATTACCATTTTACTCTTAGTGGGTTGGGAAAAAAAATTATTTCGAGAAAAGGCTCGTATCACCCTCATATTAAATTGGATCAGGACCAATTGTATATTGACAAATAGAATTTTCAAAGTACTAAAAGGCAATGAAAACCAACAACGAAATTAGTGAAGTTTCATTTATGAAAATTTGGTTGAAAGCGGACCGGTTCTAAGATCATCGGAGCCTCTAAAGTCATTTGCGGGGCTTCTACACATTCTAAGTTCGATTTGGCAATAACATTCATAGTTCTAGGAGGTCATAGGGCTTTTTATATATGCCACCCAAGTAATTTTTTGCGGCCAGGAGTAATTCTTCTCAGCATTACTTTTGGCCACAGAGAATTACTCTTGGCCAGCCACAAAGAATTACTCATGGCCACGAAGAACGACTTTTAGCTGCAAGGAGGGGAGAAACAAAGTGAGAAATCTTGGAACTGGGGTTCTAAACAAACATAAGGCCAACTTCTTGTTGTGCACATTGTGGCACTACAAAATCTTATAATCCTATGAACCTATCCTGATAACTAGGCGCATTTTTATGCACCCTAGGCGCACTACATTGCACCCCGGGCTTCTCCTTAAAATTTTTATGACAAGCGAAATTTTGCGGACTTGGCACGAACACACCTGAAATCCGATTTGCGTGTGGTTTGGACCGTTGAAAAGTTTGTCCAATCCACTTTCTAACCAAAGTAATTTCGATATTCGTACATCAAATGAAATAACCATTTCACCCTTAATGGGTCAAAAAAAATTATTTTGGTAAAAGGCTCGTATCTCTCTCATTTTAAATCAAACAAACACCAATTGTATATTGACAAATAGGATTTTCAAAGTACTAAAATATGATGAAAACCAACAACGAAATTAATGATGTTTTATTTATGAAAATTTGGTTGAAAACAGACTGGTTCGAAAATCATCGGAGCCACCAAGGTCATTTGCGGGGCTTCTACATATTCTAAGTTCCATTCATAGGGCTTTTTATATATGCCACCCATGTAAGATATGGTCATCAATCAAGCAAAATACACATCCATGTGATCATTCACGATTTCCCCTTTTCTCTTTCCTTTTTTCTTTTATGCCGATAAGTTAAGTGACTGAAGAAACAGAGTAAGAAATCTTGGAATTGGGGTTCGAAACACACTTGGCCAACTTGTGCAGTGCACACATTGGCACTACTAAATCTTATTTATAGGTCTTACTGGAGAAAAAAGGGAAGAATCTAATAGGCTTAACGATTTTTCTGCTATAACTAAAGTTCGTGCATACTTTTCCACGAAGAATGCCGATTCTCTCAATACCATGAATGCCGATTCTTTGCATACGATGCGATAAAAGAAAGCATAAAAAGTGAAACAACATCTCAGTAACATATAAGTGCAAGAGCGTGATTTACCCGGTATCATTAAAAGACTAGCTAGCTAAATAGAGTAGAAAAATACCACTTTCAAACTATAAATTGTTTCCAATTTTTTTTTTTTTTGAAACAAAGTAAGATTTTTGTAACGGTCTCCTTTCTACCCACTTTTCATTAACTAAAGCTAAACGTTTTTATGGTTGCATTCTAATATCTTGTAGTACTTTGAAACCCCTATTTATCAATATATAATAGGTCTTGACTTGATATAAATCAAGGGAGTTGCGAGCATTTTACCGAAATGAATTATTTTTTGAACCATTGAGGGTAAAATGTTCAAATTTTCTTATGTATAAATCATCTTTGGTCCAAACTACTTGATTTAGAAAGTAGATTGGACAAGCTTTTTGACGGTCCAAACCATGCGCCAGTCGAATTTTCGGAGTGTCCGGGACACACATGCAAAGTTGGACCTTTTATGCAACTTTTGTGTGCCCGAAATGCTATTTGCGTGTGGTTTGGACTGTTGAAAAGCTTGTCAAATCTATTTTCTAACCGAAGTAGTTTCGATATTCGTACATCAAATGAAATAACCGTTTTACCCTTAGTGGGACAAAAAAATTTATTTTGATAAAAGGCTCGTATCTTCCCCATTTTAAATCAGACCAACACCAATTGTATATTGACAAATAGGATTTTCAAAGTACTAAAATATGATGAAAACGAACAATGAAATTAGTGAAGTTTTATTTATGAAAATTTGGTTGAAAGCAGACCGGTTCGAAATCTACTCTAGAACCGAAGTACTTCAAAAGAAATTACCAAGAAAGTCTGGATGCAATTCAGATTTCCAAACAATGTGAAAGCATAAATGTTGAATGGCTGTTCAACTCTTACACAAATCATGGCCTACAACTATCATCATCAGAGAGTCAATTTGCATTTAGACATATTATATATGATAAATAAATAAATAAGAACATAGTTATAGCCCCTTTGGATTGTGAGAACGAGTGTGATAAGAAAGGGGAAAGAGCTAATTAAACAATTACATTTATGTAGCAAAAGCTTATTGAACAAATTACAAATAATTTTTACAAATTCAGAATATAAAATTTATTACAAAGTTAGAAATATAACAAATAATTTTTATCCGGTTAGAATAGAACTAGAGATCGTTCCATGAGGAAGGAGGGAATATTTTGATTTATTAAAATGAGCAGATAATTTGTGGCATTAAAAGGTATAAAATGGAACAAACAAAATAAGAGGGAGGGAGGGATCGGAGGATGTTGCCGAGTAGCTCCTTGTCAAACGGATGCAGAGCAGCCGATCCCACCGTTCATCTTAGCACGGATGACTCGAATTGAATTTGAGCGCATACAAATCTGAATTGTACATTGCTCGGTTAAGATCCGAGCCGTTGATTGCCGCTCTGCACCGCAC
>JAOTQK010000019.1:2451234-2469267 GCA_025642025.1 Rhododendron ferrugineum
TATCTCAATTTCGGTAACTAACTGTCGAAAATGTATCTCAATTTTGGTAACTAACTGTCGAAACATATGAAAATTTTAATCGGTTATGGGAGAAAATAACGGGCTACACATTGCAGCGTCCAAGATCAGATCACATTGACGTTTTACTTTACATATTGTAACGGGAAAATTTCACAACCACTCAGAACTTTCACCCAAATGTCCCATAAATACCTAAACTTCATTTTATTCCAATTGAACACATGTAGTTTAAAACCCCCCTAAATGCGGCACGCGGCGTCATATTCCGTCCAATTGCTAACGGAAATGGCTGAGGTGGCGTACTATTCCCTCATCAAGTGGCATTTAGGGGGTTTTTAAAATTTGACACTTTGGGATAGCGTGCCATTTTTAATTGCCTATATTTTTCAATGTGAATGCTAAAAAATACTATGCGATATAGATCTTATTTGATAGCTTCTAACTAATTCCATTAAACAAAGTAATCAAAATCACACAAAACTTTATAATTTGAAAGATATAAGCAATCTAAAATGACACACGATCCCAAAAGTGTAACTTTTTGGGACGGAGGGAGCATAATATCAAAACAAATAATCAACCGGCAATATGATAAAAAAATTAATTCATAATCCACAAATAATGAAAGAAAGATATATACTCTACAAATTTATTTTGATCGTAATCCACAAATCTACAGTTTACAATCGAAAACATTAGGAAAAAAAATAGGCACCCAACGCCCCAGAAATATAGATGGGGAAAAAAAATGGTGAAAGGGGAGCAAAGAAGTAAGCTGGAAAACCCTCAAGTGAGAAAGCTTCCTGATTTATCACTACTCTTGCGATCGCCGCTGAGAGGAGAACCCATTTGGCACCCTTTCTTCTCAGCACTGGTTAGTCTCTCTCTCTCTCTCTCTCTCTCTCTCTGTCTCTCTCACACACACACACACACACACACCAGTCTACGCATCTAATCATGATGTTACCGTTGGTTCAAATGAAATTACAATGGGGGTTAGATACATGTGACATATTATTTTTTGTGGGGATATCAAGACCCATTTCTTTGTTAGCTTATGTGAATTTTTTTTTTTTCCTTCTGTTTTCTTTATTGTCTTCTTTTTGATGGGTATGTAATATTATTGTTGGTGACTTGATGCATACCCGTGTAAATAGATTGGGAGCATTTGATGGTTTTCTGACTAGCTCGATAGTGTATAGCTTTGCAAGCTGTTTGTTGAGTTCCTTTTTTTTCCCTCCAAGAAATGAGAGGCAAGGCTGTGTATTAGTGGTGCTCAGGGATAGATCGAGTATCGCTTAAATATCAATTTTCTTGCATTTTTAGCGGCTTAATTTTGTCTACCTATCATAACACTCTACAAAATTTGGGGCCCACACGCATCAAGCAGTTCCGAACACATCTGTGTTGGGATCTATACACGGATGTTTGTGTCACAAAATATATTGAACTTGAAGGCTGGAAATTGAAATAGCTTTCTCGGGAGACCTCGGTGGGTCAGGGCGTTAAGATTTGTCGCGTGATTGTCCGGTCAAGGTACAAAGCCGAAACAAGTTGGAGTTCCCACAGGCCACCATCACCTCGACTGAAGCATTTTTGTTCAGAAAAAGCCCTATGGCTATTAGGAATTATGGTGGTTTTGCCCTCGCCCATACCCCCAATGATTCTGGGGACTAAATGGGTTCTGCTGCTGTTGTTGTTGTTGTATGGTGGTTTTGCCCTCAAACTAACATGTTTCTTGCATACAATTTTCTTTCCATATCTTTTGGCACCTAAAACTGAAATTATGTGTCCTTCTTTGGGCTCAGGGGCGGACCTAGAAATTTATGGCACTGGGGTCAAGTTTTATATGCCGTAATTTGTTTCATGAGCTCTAATGGTGAGGTGGTTAAAAGTTTCGTTACTTACATTGTTCGTAAATGCTTGCAATATCAATTTCTATGTTGATTTTTATCGTTTAAAATTATTTATTTGTGAAGTATGTTAAGGGTCTCATTTGAAAAAATTAACTCCGGGCTCTCTAAAAGCTCAGAGCTGACCTTGTATGAAACTTGGAGAAAAACTTAAATATGATACTCCCTCCGTCCCAAATTGAATGACAATTTTTGATATTCTTGTAAATTTCAATTCTTTATATCTTTCAATATGAATCTCAAAAAATATGCAATATGGATCTTTTTTGAAAGTTCTCGATTAGTTCTATTATACAAAATTTTTAAACTTATGAAAAACATTATAAATTGAAAGATATAAGTAATGAAAATAGCACAAATTTTAAAATTATTATCCTTTTTGGAAGGAGTACAAAATTTCCTTTGACTTTAGTTTTGCTCCCGGCTGATTGTGGTTTAGAGCCATGAATTATTATTTTTTTTATCGATAATGAACGTGTTGTTGCAGCGCTTCTTCCTTTTTTATTGATGAAGTTATGTTGCAGCGCTTCTCCTTGTCTATTTCCTTTTGCATGTCCTTTCGCCAACCTGAAATTGGAATTTCGCGTTGTATGTTCTGTTCTTGGTAGTGCTTCACCTGCAACGTTGTAGGACAGATGGATTTTTCCCCCTTGTATGACTGCAAGTTGATTTCTGCCAATCATTAACGCTTGTTCGTTTGTTTAGAGAAGTTATGCCGTCAACATCACAACGTCGACGCCAAAAGCTGTCTGCGGTAGTGAAAGTCAATGAAGACGAAGACAGGATTAGCAACTTACCGAAAAATCTTATCGGCCATATTCTCTCCTTTCTTCCAACTAAATATGCCGTTAGAACTGGCATTTTATCCACAAAATGGAAGTGGATGTGGACATCAATCAGCAATTTAGACTTCGATGATAATTTATTTTTCCATTATCCTAATTGGAACAGAGATTATCGAGAAATGAGTTTCTTGAAGTTTGTCAACCGTGTGCTGCTTTTACTAGAAGGGTCCAATGTGAATAAGTGTCATATCAAATGTTCTGAAATTTCCAATAAGGCCAACTTGTTGGTGGCGTCACGAAATCTTATAATAGGTTCACGATTTTTCGGATATAACTAAAGTTCGTGCAAACTTTGTCATGAAGATTACTTATATGGTAAAATACGACACAAGATTTAGGTAGTCGATGGCGAGGTCACAACTTCATTTTCTTGTTTGCAATCGCACACCATTAACATGCCCCTAACAGAACTCCTAATACAGTGTATACCTTACAGGCTTGAGAGATTTTTGTAATGGTCTCCTTTCTACCCACTTTTCATGAACTAATTAAAGCTAAATATTTTTATGGTTGTATTCTAATATCTTGTAGTACTTTGAAACCCCTATTTATCAGCATATAATTGGTCTTGATTTGATTTAAAATGAAAGCGAACTAGTTCAAAGATCATTGGAGCCACTAAGGTCATTTGCGGGGCTTCTACACATTCTAAGTTCCATTCAGCAATAACATTCATAGTTCTAGGAGGTCATAAGGCTTTTTATATACGCCACCCATGTATTTTTTTTGCGGCCAGAAGTAATTCTTCGCGACCAATAGTAATTCTTCACGGCTAGAGTAATTCTGTGTGGCCAGGAGTAATTCTCTGTTGGCAAGAGTAATTCCTTGCGGCCAAGAGTATTTCTTTGTGGCCCTGAGTAATTCGTTGCGGAAAGTTTTAATTCTTCGCGGCCATGCGGACTGGAGAAACAGAGTGAGAAATCTTGGAACTAGAGTTCTAAACAAACATAAGGCCAACTTCTTGTTGTGCACACTGTGGCACTACAAAATCATATATATAAGTCTCAACGGAAAAAGGAGGAAGAAACTAATAGGCTTAACGATTTTTCGGATATAACTAAAGTTCGTGCAAACTTTGTCACGAAGATTATTTATATGCTAAAATACGACACAAGATTTAGGTAGTCGATGGCGAGGTCACAACTCATTTTTTTGTTTGCAATCGCACACCATTAACATGCCTCTAACAAACTCCTAATGGCTAATACAATGTATACCTTTACAGGTTCGGAAGATTTTTGTAACGGTTTCCTTTCTAACCACTTTTCATGAACTAAAGCTAAACATTTTTATGGTGGCATTCTAATATCTTGTAGTACTTTGAAACCCCTATTTATGGTCTTGACTTGATTTAAAATAAGGGAGTTGCCAGCGTTTTACCGAAATGAATTATTTTTTGATCCACTGAGGGTAAAATGGTCAAATATTTTTCTGAATAAATCTTATTCGGTCCAAACTACTTGGGTTGAAAGTAGATTGGACAAGCTTTTTAACGGTTCAAACCACGCGCAAATCGGATTTCCGGAGTTTCTGGAACAAACACGCAAAGTGGGACCTTTTAAGCAACTTTTGTGCACCCCAGGCGCACTCCATTGCGCCCCGGGCGCATTCTTAAAATTTTATGACAAGCAAACTTTTGCGGGCTTGGCATGGACACATCCGAAATCTGATTTGAGCGTGATTTGGACCGTTAAAAAGCTTGTTAATCTACTTTCCAACCGAAGTAATTTTGCTCCAAAGTCACTTGTACATTAAATGAAATTATCATTTTACCCTTAGTGGGTGGTGAAAAAAAATTATTTCGAGAAAAGACTCGTATCCCCCTCATATTAAATTGGATCAAGACCAATTGTATATTGACAAATAGAATTTTCAAATTACTAAAAGACAGTGAAAACCAACAACGAAATTAGTGAAGTTTCATTTATGAAAATTTGGTTGAAAGCGAACCGATTCAAAGATCATTGGAGCCACTAAAGTCATTTGCGGGGCTTCTACACATTCTAAGTTCCATTCGGCAATAACATTCAAAGTTCTAGGAGGTCATAGGGCTTTTTATATACGCCACCCATGTAATTTTTTGCGGCCAGAAATAATTCTTCCTTGCCAAGAGTAAATCTCCGCGGCCAAGAGTAATTCCTCGCGCCCAGGAGTAATTCTCCATGGCCCTGAGTAATTCTTTGCTGCCCTGAGTTTTTCTTCGCGGCCAATAAATTTATTCTTTGCGGCCAGGTGTAATTCTTCGCGCCCAGGAGTAATCCTCTGCAGCCAAGTGTAATTTCTCGTGTTCAAGAGTATTTCTTCGCGGCCTTGAGTAATTTTTCGCGGCTAGGAGGACTGAAGAAACAGTGAGAAAAATCTTGGAACTGGGGTTCTAAACAAACATAAGGCCAAGTTCTTGTTGCGCACACTGTGGCACTACAAAATCTTATAATCCTATGATCCTATCCTGTTAAGTAGGCGCATTTTGATGCACCCTAGGCGCACTCAATTGTGCCCCGGACGCCTCCTTAAAAATTTTATGACAAGCAAAATTTTGCGGACTTGGCACAGACACATCTGAAATCCGATTTGCGTGTGGTTTGGACCTCTGAAAAGCTTGTCCAATCTACTTTCTAACAGAAGTAGTTTCGATATTCGTACATCAAATGAAATGACCACTTTACCGTTAGTGGGTCAAAAAATTTTGTTTCAGTAAAAGGCTTGTATCTCCCTAATTTTAGATCAGACCAAGACCAATTGTATATTGACAAATAGGATTTTCAAAGTACTAAAATATGATGAAAATGAACAACGAAATTAGTAAAGTTTTATTGATGAAAATTTGGTTGAAGCAAATCGGTTCGAAGATCATCGAAGCCACTAAGGTCATTTGCGGGGCTTCTACACATTCTAAGTTCCATTCGACAATCACATGCATAGTTCTAGGAGGTCATCGGGCTTTTTATATACGACACCCATGTAACATATGGTCATCAATATGTGGGCAGCATGCCCTTGGAAATTCCGGTTTCCAAAGCATGGGGCCCGGAATCGAGGGAGCGTGAGTGTAGAGGACAAGCGCTCGGAATACAGAATCGCCACTCGAGTTTGAAGGTCCGACACCCAAGGAACCGTATTTCGATGCACCTGCCGCGCTGTGTGATTTGAAAAAGTGAAGGAACCAGTCCGTCATAACCATATCTGGGTTTGGCAGCCAGGTTACGAGAGGGGAAGAGTTTTAATGCACCTCTCTCGTCCAATCCGGAGATCGGTCTCTACTTAGGCGTCTTGTGGAAACATTGCGATTCTTCTTTTATTAATTGATTTTTAGCCAATTAGGGCGGGGGTACAGTTTAATGGGGATTAAAACTGTAACATGTTTGCAGGATGTGATAGATGACATGCTCTCGTATTGAAACAGTTATTATAGGATGAACAGACTGCTGT
Source organism: Rhododendron ferrugineum (assembly GCA_025642025.1). Taxonomy (NCBI): domain Eukaryota; kingdom Viridiplantae; phylum Streptophyta; class Magnoliopsida; order Ericales; family Ericaceae; genus Rhododendron; species Rhododendron ferrugineum. Next base: position 2,457,443 of record JAOTQK010000019.1, read on the forward strand.
GGGAGTTTAAACAGACTGGAAGACACCTGTTTGGAGTGACGTGTGCAGGGAGAAACCAGCATGCACTGATCAAGTCACTGCATGCTGGTCAAACCTGCGCGCGTTACTACCAGACCTGCGCGCGCCAGTAAGCCTAAACCCACAGATCTTATTCTCAACCCTCTGGGCTTTGGAAATGACCAGTGGACACCCAGGACAAACCAAACAGTTTATGGACAGTTGGAAGGCAGTTAATATACAGTTTAAAGGCTAAAAGCCCTAAAAACTAACAAAACACCCCATAAACAGTGTGGGGATAAAATAATGGCCAAATGCCAAGTTACCCATGCAAAGGCCACTCACTGGTTGGAGGTGGACCTGCGCGCGCGGATTGCGCCCTGGCGCGCGAGTGTTGCGCCCTGGCGCGCGCGGGTATGAGTCAACCTTCCAATGTTTGGTTTTGCTCATCCTGGGTTTTGGGACATGTCCAGAAGGTTCCCAGGGGTACTCCACAACAGTAGATATGAACATTGAACTAAAACTAACAGTCTTAACTAAGGAAAACAGTAAACTAGTTATTAGCATGCTTTACAGTGATCTATATACAAAGTAATAAAACATAAAACAGTAGGTCACCAATCCCCACGCAGACCTGCGCGCGCAGCCATAGCTAGAGTGGCGCGCGCGTACACACGGCCTGCGCGCGCTGGTTCCTACTATGATGGTTTTTGAACCCTGCCAGCCCCCCTCAGGGATCAGAACAGAAAACAGAACAAAGGTAAGCTATACATTTGGTATTTGAGGTTTCGAAGGTGTTTGAGCTTTGAGTTGTGTTGAGGTTGTTTGAGTTTTGAGGGTGAATGAAGAAGAACAAGCTTTGTTCTTAGAGAACCAACCAAAAATCCAACCCTGTGAAAGAGAAACAAAGGGGGATATATATAGGAGAAGATGGAGGGTTAGGTTTGGTTGCAAAGAGAGGAGCTCAGCCAGTCCACGAGGCTGGCTGAGGGTTACTTGGTAGGTAAGCTTCCCAGCTGATAAAGGTGATGGGGACAGGTTTGACCGGCGCGCGCGCATGGCTCCTTGGCGCGTGAGTGTTGCGCCCTGGCACGCGTGGGTCATACCAACACACGCGTGAGTCAACGGTCAAACTTTGACTATTGATCAACACTTATCAATTTGATCTGCGCGCGCTGGTTCTCAACCAACGCGTGCCAGTTGGGCTTTTGGCTTTTTGAATTGGTTTCGGCTAGGTTAGGTTCAAGGGTTTTGCAAATACTCAAAGCTCAAACACTCGACATTTCCGGGGTGTTTTTGATCCGTTTTATCGTCGGGGAATCAAATACAGTAAGCAAACTAATCTGGAAGCCCAGATTGGGGTGCCTACACAATCAAGCAAAATACACATCCATGTGATCATTCACGATTTCCCCTTTTCTGTCTCCTTTTCTCTTTTATGCCGATAAGTTAAGTGACTGGAGAAACAGAAAAAGAAATCTTGGAACTGGGGTTCTAAACACACTTGGCCAACTTGTGCTGTGCAGACATTGGCACTACTAAATCTTATTTATAGGTCTCACCAGAGAAAAAAGGAAGAAACTAATAGGCTTAACGATTTTTCAGGTATAACTAAAGTTCGTGCAAACTTTGCCACGAAGATTACTAATGCTAAAATGCGACACAAGATTTAGGTAGTCGATGGCGAGGTCACAACTTCATTTCCTTGTTTGCAATCGCACACCATTAACATGCCGCTACCATAACTCCTAATATGGTGTATACCTTATTGGCTCGGAAGATTTTTGTACCGGTCTCCTTTCTACCCACTTTTCATGAACTAAAGCTAAACATTTTTATGGTTGCATTCTAGTAATATCTTGTAGTACTTTGAAACCCTATTTGTCAATATATAATAGGTCTTGACTTGATTTAAAATGGGGGAGTTGCGAGCGTACGTTTTACCGAAATGAATTACTTTTTGACCCACTGAGGGTAAAATATATGGTCAAATCATTTTATGTATAAATCATTTTAGGTCCAAATTACTTGGGTTAGAAAGTAGATTGGACAAGCTTTTTAACTGTTCAAACCACGCGCAAATCGGATTTTCGGAGTGTCCGGGACAAACTCGCAAAGTTGGACCTTTTAAGCAACTTTTGTGCGCCCAGGCGCATTTTGATGCTCCCAGGCGCATGCATCCTTAAAATTTTACGACAAGCAAACTTTTGTGGGCTTGGCATGGATACACCCGAAATCCAAATTGCGCGTGTTTTGGACCGTTGAAAACCTTGTTAAATCTACTTTCTAATTGAAGTAGTTTTGATAAAAAAAACATTTGTACATCAAATGAAATTACCATTTTACCCTTAGTGGGTTGGGAAAAAAATATTTCGAGAAAAGACTCGTATCTCCCTCATTTTTAATTGGATCAAGACCAATTGTATATTGACAAATAGGATTTTCAAAGTACTAAAAGATGATGAAAACCAACAACGAAATTAGTGAAATTTAATTTATGAAAATTTGGTTGGAAGCGGACCGGTTCGAAGATCATCAGCGCCACTAAGGTCATTTGCGGGGCTTCTACACATTTTTTAAGTTTCATTCGGCAATAACATTCATAGTTCTAGGAGGTCATAAATTTTTATAAATGCCACCCATGTAATTTTTTGCGGCCAGAAGTAATTCTTTGCGGCATTGCTCTTGGACGCAAAGAATTACTCTTAGCCGCAAAAAATTACTTTTGGCCGCAAGGAATTAAACAAGGCCGCCAAAAATTACTCATGGCCGTTAAGAATTACACTTGGCCGCAAAGGATTACTCTTGGCTGCAAGTATTAGTTGCGGCCAAGAGTAATTATTCGAGGCCAAGTGTAATTATTAGCGTCCAACAGTAATTTTTCGCTGCCAAGTTTAATTATTAGCGGCCAAAAGTAATTCTTCGCTGCCAAGAGTAAGTCCTCACGGCCAGGAGTAATTATTCGCGGCCAAGTGTAATTCCTTGCGGCCAAGATTAATTTTTCGCGGCCATGAGTTATTTTTGTGGCAAAGAGTAATTTTTCGCAGCCAAGAGTATTTCATCACGGCCCTGAGTAATTATTGGGGGCCATATATAATTCTACGCGGCTAGAAATAATTTTTTGCGGTCATGAGTAATTCTTAGCGGCCAAAAAGACGGGAGAAACATAGTGAGAAATCTTGGAACTGGGGTTGTAAACAAACATAAGGCCAACTTCTTGTTGTGCACACTGTGGGACTACAAAATCTTATAATCCTATGATCCTATCCTGATAAGTAGGCGCATTTTGATGCACCCCAGGCGCACTCTATTGCACCCCGGACGCTTGAGGGTAAAATGGTCAAATCATTTTAGGTCCAAATTACTTGGGTTAGAAAGTAGATTGGACAAGCTTTTTAACGGTTCAAATCACGCACAAATCGGATTTTCGGAGTGTCAGGGACAAACGCGCAAAGTTGGACTTTTTAAGCAACTTTTGTGCACCCAGGCACACTCCATTGTGCTTCGGGCACACCCTTAAAATTTTACGACAAGCAAACTTTTGCGGACTTGACATGAACACACCCGAAATCCGATTTGAGCGTGGTTTACACCGTTGGAAAGCTTGTTAAATCTACTTTTAACTGAAGTAGTTTTGATAAAAAAATCATTTGCACATCAAACGAAATTACCATTTTACCCTTAGTATAAACCCATTAACCCATATGCCTCCTACCATAGCCACTTGACCTTAGCCTATCTTGTTAGCCAAATTAACCGTCTCTTCAACTCCCGTATCCAAAAGTCTCTCTCTGTCTCTGTCTCTGTCTCTCATATATAGCAAGTGACCATGCTTGAAGGGAAGGCAGTGATAGGGGAGAGTGATATGCTTCAAACAATGCAACAAGACGCGCTTGCGCTGGACTTCTATGATGTCACTGAGCCCACGGAGATTGCCCGCTTCATAAAGAAGGTACGATTGTATACCGACAAAACAGTGCTTTATACTTCATAAAGAACCACATTTTTATTACAAAATTTGATACAAAAATGATGTAATTTTCATTAGTCTTTCTAATTTCAAGTAAAAAGCTCTATCATAAGTAACGGTAAATTGGGTTCATCAGCATGATTGAGGTTTCTCACATAAATACCCGCGAATGATTATATGTGTGGGAGAGGCTGGAGAGATTAGTCCGGTTCATCCGGACACTCTTCATTGCCAAAAAAAAAAAAAAAAGATTATATCTGTACTAACTTCCTCTGCGTTGATCTGGTTTTTGGTGTTCGTTGCAGGAATTCGATGGGATATACGGGCCGGGGTGGCAGTGCATCATAGGGACAGATTTTGGTTCGTTCGTGACTCACTTTTACGGATGTTTCATTCACTTCTGCATTGGAAACCTTGCTATTTTGCTCTTTAGGGGCTCAGCAGGCCCAGAAGCTGAGGCTACCCGATTTTCTACCTTGGAGGCTGTCAAAGCATGAACTTTGTGTCCATTTTCCTTTTGCACACTTGTTCATTTGCTTGTTTCATCTGCTCGGATACGATTTATCTTCCCTGGTGAACATTTTACTTTTGTCCTGTGAGAACCATGGTGACCAAATTCATTCCAATCTTCAAAACTTCAAATTCACTTCAACTGTGTAATGCTGACCATAAGAAACTCGGCGATCGTTCGAGCCAGTAACCAGGCACATGAGGCAGATTCAGTGGATGGTCAGTGACCCGGATTGGAAAATTTTGTAGGGAGGAGACAGGGATTGTAGTGTGGCACATGAGCCGTCGGGATCCCCGGGTCCGAACCCGTTCAGTCACGAACTCAGAGACAACATCCCCATCACAATTATTAGACAAAACATAGCCGATGACGGCCTTTTTTATGTACGCCACCCATGGAACATATGGTCATCGATCAAGCAAAATACACATCTGGGTAATCTTTCACGAACACCACTTTTTCCCCTTTTCTCTTTCCTTTTTTCTTTTATGCCGATAAGTCAAGTGACTGGAGAAACAGAGCAAAAAATCTTGGAACTCGAGTTTTAAAATGGTCAAATCTTTTGATGTATAAATAATATTGGATCCATGCTTGGGTTAGAAAGTAGATTGGATAAGCTTTTTAACGGTTCAAACCACGCGCGAATCGGAGTTTCAGAGTGTCTGGGAAAAACCGCAAAATTTGACCTATTAAGCAACTGTAGTGAGCCCCAGGCGCACTCCATTGCGCCCGGGGCGCATCCTTAAAAGTTTACGACAAGCAAAATTCGCTGGCTTGATACGGACACACCCGAAATTTGATTTGTGCGTGGTTTGGACCGTTGAAAAACTTGTTAAATCTATTTTCTAACCGAATTAGTTTTGATCCAAAATCATTCATATATCAAAAGAAATGTCCATTTCACCCTTAGTGGGTCGAAAACAAATTATTTTGGTAAAACGCTCGTATCCCCCTCATTTTAAATCGTATCAAGACCAATTGTATATTGACAAATAGGATTTTCAAAGTACTAAAATATAATGAAAACGAACAACGAAAGTAGTGAAGTTCTATTTATGAAAAGTTGGTTGAAAGCAAATCGATTCAAATGATCATCGGAGCCACTACGGCTAAAGCTCATTTGGGGGTCTTCTACACATTTTAAGTTCCATTCGGCAATCACATCCATAGTTCTAGCTCATAGGGCTTTTTATATACACAACCCATGTAACATATGGACATCAATCAAGCAAAATACACAACCATGTAATCTTTCACGAACACTACCAAATTCCCCTTTTCTCTGTCCTTTTTTCTTTTATGCTGATAAGTTAAGTGACTGGAGAAACAGAGTAAGAAATCTTGGAACTGGGTTTCTAAACACACTTGGCAAACTTGCGCTGTGCACACATTGGCACTACTAAATCTTATTTATAGGTCTTACTGGAGAAAAAAGGAAGAAACTAATAGGCTTAACGATTTTTCAGGTATAACTAAAGTTCGTGCAAACTTTGCCACGAAGATTACTAATGCTAAAATGCGACACAAGATTCAGGTAGTCGATGGCGAGGTCACAACTTCATTTCCTTGTTTGAAATCGCACACCATTAACACGCTGCTACCATAACTCCTAATATGGTGTATACCTTATTGGTTCGGAAGATTTTTGTAGCGGTCTACTTTCTACCCACTTTTCATGAACTAAGGCCAAACATTTTTATGGTTGCATTCTAATATCTAATAGTACTTTGAAAACCCTATTTATCAATATATTAAAGGTCTTGATTTGATTTAAAATGAGGGAGTTGCGAGCATTAATGAAATGAATTATTTTTTGACCCACTGAAGGTAAACTGGTCAATTTTTTTTTATGTATAAATCATTTTCGGTCCAAACTAGTTGGGTTAGAAAGTAGATTGGACAAGCTTTTTAAAGGTTAAACCATGCACAAATCGGATTTCTGAAGTGTCCGGGACAAACGTGCAAAGTTGGACCTTTTTAGTAGCTTTTGTGCGGCAAGGCGCATTTTGATGCTCCCCAGGCGCCTTCCATTGCGCCCCGGGCGTATCCTTAAAATTTTCCAACAAGCAAACTTTTGCGGGCTTGGCACGGACACATCCGAAATCCGAATTGCGTGTGGTTTGGACCGTTGAAAACCTTGTTAAATCTACTTTCTAATTGAAGTAGTTTTGATTAAAAAATCATTTGTACATGAAAGGAAAATACCATTTAATACTTAGCGGGTCAGAAAAAAAATTCTGGAAAAGGCTCGTATCCCTCTCATTTTAAATTGGATCAAGAGCAATTGTATATGGACAAATAGGATTTTCAAAGTACTAAAAGACGATGAAAACCAACAACGAAATTCGTGAAGTTTCATTTATGAAAATTTGGTTGGAAGCGAACCGGTTCAAAGATCATCGGAGCCACGTACTAAGGTAATTTGCAGGGCTTCTACACATTCTAAGTTCCATTCGGAAATAACATTCATAGTTTCTAGGAGGACTTAGGGCTTTTTATATACGGCACCCATTTAATTTTTTGCGGCCATAAGTAATTCTTCACGGTCAGGAGTAATTCTCTGGCTGCGAAGAATTACTCTTAGCTGTGAAAAATTACTCTTGGCCGCTAAAAATTACACTTGGCCGCGAAGAATTACATTACCTGTGGCCAGGAGTAATTTTTCGCGGCTAAGTGTAATTATTTACGGCCAAGAGTAATTCTTCGCGGCCAGAAATAATTCTTTGCAACCGGGAGTAATTCTTTGCGGCCAAGTGTAATTCGTAGCGGCCAAGAGTTATTCTTCGCGGCCAAATGTAATTCCTCGCGGTAAAGAGTAATTTTTCACGGCCCTGAGTAATTCTTTGAGGCCAAGAGCAAACTTTGTCACGAAAATTACTTATGCTAAAATACGACACAAGATTTAGGTTGTATACCGTATTGGCTCGGAAGATTTTTGAAACGATCTGTTTTCTACCCACTTTTCATGAAATAAAGCTTAACATTTTTATTTTTGCCTTATAATATCCTGGAGTACTTTGAAAACCCTATTTATCAATATATAATAGGTCTTGACTTGATTTGAAATGAGGGAGTTGCGAGCGTTTTACCAAAAGGAATTATTTTTTGACTCTCTAATGGTAAATTAACGGTCAAATATTTTTATGTATAAATCATTTTCAGTCCAAATTACTTGGGTTAGAAAGTAGATTGGACAAACTTTTTAATAGTTCACACCACGTGAAAATTGGATTTTCGGAGTGTCCCGGACAAACGCTCAAAGTTGGACCTTTTATGTCGTTTTTTTGCGCCCAGGCGCACTTCATTGCGCTTCAGGCGCATAATTTTACGACAAGCAAACTTATGCGGGCTTGGCATAGACACACTCGAAATCCGATTTGTGCATGATTTGGACCTTTAAAAAGCTTGTTAAATCTACTTTCTAACCAAAGTAGTTTTGATCCAAAATCACTTGTACATGAAATGAAATTACCATTTTACCCTTAGTGGGTCAGGAAAAAAAATTATTTCAAGAAAAGGCTCATATCCCCCTCATATTAAATTGGATCAAGACCAATTGTATATTGACAAATAGAATTTTCAAAGTACTAAAAGACGATGAAAACCAATAACGAAATTAGTGAAGTTTCATTTATGAAAATTTGATTGAAAGCGAACCGGTTCCAAGATCATCGGAGCCACTAAAGTCATTTGCGGGGCTTTTACACATTCTAAGTTCCATTCAGCAATAACATTCATAGTTCTTCGAGGTCATAGGGCTTTTTATATACGCCACCCATGTAATTTTTTGCGGGCCAGGAGTAATTCTTGGCAGCATTATTCTTGGCAGCAGAGAATTACTTTTGGCCAGCTGTGAAGAATTACTCTTGGCCACAGAGAATTACTCATGGCTGCGAAGAATGACTCTTAGCCGCAAAAAATTACTCTTGGCCGCGAGGAATTACGCGGCCAAGTGTAATTCTTCGCGGCCAAGAGTAATTCTCGGCGGCCAAGAGTAATTTCTCGCGCCCAGGAGTAATTCTTCACGCCAAGAGTAATTCTCTGCAGCAAGTGTACTTCTTCGCGGCCAATAATAGTTCCTTGTGGTCAGGTGTAATTCTTCGCGCCCAAGAGTAACTCTCTACGGCAAAGAATAATTCCTCACTGTCAAGAGTATTTCTTCGCGGCCAGAAGGACTGGAGAAACACTGAGAAATATTGGAACTGGGGTTCTAAACAAACAGAAGACCAACTTCTTGTCGTGCAAACTACGGCACCACAAAAATCTTATACTAGGTTTAACGATTTTTCGGCTATAACCAAAGTTCGTGTAAACTTTGGCACGAAGATTACTTGTATGCTAAAATACAACACAAGATTTGGGTAGTCGATGGCAAGGTCATAACTTCATTTTCTTTTTTGCAATCGCACACCATTAGCATACCGCTACCGGAACTCCTAATACGGTGTACACCTTATTGGCTCTGAAGATTTTTGTAACGGTCTCCTTTCTACCCACTTTTCATCAACTAAAGCTAAACATTTTTATGGTTGCATTCTAATATCTTGTAGTACTTTGAAACCCCTATTTATCAGTACATAATAGGTCTTGATCTGATTTAAAATGAGGGAGTTGCAGGCGTTTTACTAAAAATGAAGTATTTTTTGATCCACTGAAGTTAAAATGGTCAAATGTTTTTATGTATAAATCATTTTCGGTTCAAACTACTAAAGTTAGAAAGTAGATTGGACGAGCTTTTTAACGATTCAAACCTCTCGCAAATCTGATTTTCGGAGTGTCCGTGACACATGCAAAGTTGGACCTTTTATGCAGCTTTTGTTTGCCCAGGCGCACTCTATTACGCTCCGGGCGCATCATTAAAATTTTATGACAGAGCAAAATTTTGCGGACTTGGCACCGACACATCCGAAATCTGATTTGCGCGTGGTTTGGACCGTTGAAAAGTTTGTTAAATCTACTTTCTAACTGAAGTAGTTTGGATAAAAAATCATTTTTACATCAAATGAAATTACTATTTTACCCTTACTGGATCAGGAAAAGGCTTGTATCCAACTCATTTTAACTTAGATCAAGACCAATTGTATATTGACAAATAGGATTTTCAAAGTACTAAAAGACGATGAAAACCAACAACGAAATTAGTGAAGTTTCATTTATGAAAATTTGGTTGAAATCAGACCGGTTCAAAGATGATCGGAACCACTAAGGTCATTTGTGGGGCTTGTACACATTCTAACTTCCATTCGGCAATGTTCTAGGAGGTCATAGGGCTTATTATATACGCCACCCATGTAATTTTTGGCGGCCAGAAGTAATTCTTTGTGCTAGGAGAAATTTTTTGCGGCATTACTCTTGGCCGTAGAGAATTACTCTTGGCCGCAAAGAATTACTTTTAGCCGTGAGGAATTATACTTGGCCACGAAGAATTACTCTTGGCCGCTAAGAATTACACTTGGCCACAAGGAATTACATTTGGCCGCCAAGAACTATGCTTGGCCGTAAAGAACTATGCTTGGCCGTGAAGAAACTTGCGGCCAAGAGTAATTCTTTGCGGCCAAGAGTAATTCGTCATGGCCAAATGTAATTCCTCGTGGCCAAGTGTAATTCTTAACGGCCAAGAGTAATTATTCACGGCCAAGTGTAATTCCTCGCGAACAAGAGTAATTCATTGCGGCCATGAGTAATTCTTTGCGGCCAAGAGTAATTATTCGCGGCTAAGAGTAATTCTTCGCGGCCGGGAGTAATTATCTACGGCCAAGAGTATTTATTCGTGGCCCTGGGAAATTCTTTGCGGCTATAAGTAAGTTTTTGCGGCCAAGAGTAATTCTAATCGGCCAGGAGGAATGGAGAAATAGAGTGAGAAATCTGCAAACTAGGGTTCTAACGGTCTCCTTTCTACTCGCTTTTCATGAACTAAAGCTAAACATTTTTACAGTTGCATTCTAATTTCTTGTAGTACTTTTTAAAATCCTATTTATCAATATATAGTAGGTCCTGACTTGATTTAAAATGAGGGAGTTGCGAGCGTTTTACTGAAATGAATTATTTTTTGACCCATTGAGGGTAAAATGGTCAAATCCTTTTATGTATAAATCATTTTGGGTCCGTACTACTTGGGTTAGAAAGTAGATTGGACAAGCTATTCAACGGTCCAAACGACGCGCAAATCGAATTTCGGGTGTGATAGTGCAAAGCCTGCAAAATTTTGCTTGTCATAAAATTTAAAGGATGCGCCCAGGGCGCCATGGAGTGCGCCTGGGGCACACAAAAGCTGTTTAAAAGGTCCAACTTTGTGTGTTTGTCCCAGACACTCCGGAAATCCGATTTGCACGTTGTTTGGACCATTGAAATGCTTGTTAAATCTTACAAATGTTTCTAACCAGCAAAGTTTGACCTGTTACGCAGCTGTAGTGCGCCTCATGCGCATGTAATTTCTGGGGTTTCTACACATTCTAAGTTCGATTCGGCAATAACATTCATAGTTCTAGGAGACCATAGGCCTTTTTATATACGCCACCCAAGTAATTTTTTGCTGCCAGGAGTAATTCTTTGCGGCCAAGTGTAATTATTAGCAGCCAAGAGTAATTCTTCACGGTCAAGAGTAATTTATCGTGGCCAAGTGTAATTCCTCGCGGCCATGAGCAATTCTTTGCGGCCATGTCACGCCCTCGATTTTCAATATAATTATAAAAGGTTTTTCATAAACGAAACCTCACAAATATCCGTACGAGACCCAAAATAGAATAGCATTCCCATTTCCATAATATCATTCCAAACATCCAGTAGTTCCCAAAATATTACATCCATGGCCCCGATGCCCAAATTAGCATAAGTATTGAGTATAGAAAGAGTTGAGGATTACAATATTCCATAATTAAAAGATTTACAATTTAAGTTACAAACACATCTTCCAAAAAAGAGATTTACAAAGATGGGTGAGTAACTCTTCAATGTTAACTTTCCAAAAGTATGTCCAAGTCCAAGCATACAATCATCCAAGCTATTGCCCCAAGTCAACACCTGAAATTGATGTAAGGCTTGAGCTACACTAGCCCAGTAGGAAATTCTACGCTAACATTATATGCAAAAGAAATGTAAAATCAAGATAGGTACTCGAATAACGATCACCGGAACAATCAACATTCATATGTCAACGACCTCAACAACAACCAGACGATCATAAAGCAACTCAAACTTAAAATCATTTCCATCTTTCTTGTGTCCAATATCTTTCCGTCATATGTGTCATGAGCCGGAGCCCCTGCCGGGTCAATTAAGGGATCCCGATACCCCCTGCCAGGCACCATACCCTTCGGTAGGTCCTAAATGTATCCAATACGAGCTTTT
>JAOTQK010000019.1:2482254-2510256 GCA_025642025.1 Rhododendron ferrugineum
GTCAAAGCAACGGAGTTTCGGAACAAAAGCTGAAAAACAGGTCATAAGCTCCTGGTATCGATACAGCCAAAATGGTCATATCGATACCATGGGCGATCAGAGAGGGAGGCAACGATTTTGAAATAGTATCGATATGGCATTTTTGCCGTATCGATACAGGGACATTTCGAGCAGATTCTTAGCTGATTTTTTGGGTTTCAACACCACCACAAACAACAACAACAATAGGCACGGATTCAATGATAGAAAACACATCTTTTACATATATTGAGAGGTAGAATCCCTACCTTGAAGTCGAAGCACGATTTTCAAGAACTTACGAGCCCTAGCTTTCCGAAAACCTTGATTCGAACGAAATACAACTCCTCCGAGCTCAAGCCAACGAGACACAGGCTGCAATACGTGTAGGATTGAAAGATTGAAGGTTGTTTTGGTAGGTTTTTGAGTGAAATTGTGGAGAGTGAGCAAGAGAGAGAGAGAGAGCCGGTGAGAGGGAGAGAGAACGGGAGAGGAGTGAGGGAGGTGAGGAGAAAATAATTCCCTACTCAACCCTCCTATTTATACCCATAAATTCACATATCACACTAACACCCTTTTCACAATCAATTCAATCACTTTAGCCCCATATCACATAAATACTATTCTTCCACTTTCTTTTCCAATAATCATGCATTTATAAAATATTAACGTTCGATAAAAAAAATACGGGTCTCTACAGGCCAAGAGTAATTTCTTGAGGCCAGAAGTAATTCTCTGCGGCCAAGGGTAATTCCTTGTGGCTAAGAGTATTTTTTTGCGGCCTTAAATAATTTCTTTGCGACTGTGAGTAATTTTAAGCGGCCATGAATAATTTTTAGTGGCCAGGAGGACTGGAGAAACAGAGTGTGAAATCTTGAAATTGGGGTTCCAAACAAACATAAGGCCAACTTCATGTTGTGCACACTGTGGCACTACAAAATCTTATAAATAGGTCTTACTGGAGAAAGGAGGAAGAAACTAATAGGCTTACCGATTTTTCGGATATAACTAAAGTTTGTGCAAATTTTGTCACGAAGATTACTTATGCTAAAATACGACACAAAATTTAGGTAGCCGATGGCGAGGTCACAACTTCATTTTCTTGTTTGCAACCATTAACATGCCGCTACCGGAACTCCTAATAGGCTGTATACCTTATTGGCTCGGAAGATTTTTGGATCGGTCTGTTTTCTACCGACTTTTCATGAACTAAAGCTAAATGTTTTTATGTTTGCCTTATAATATCCTGGAGTACTTTGAAAACCCTATTTATCAATATATAATAGGCCTTGACTTGATTTGAAATGAAGGAGTTGCGAGCGTTTTACCAAAAGGAATTATTTTTTGACCCACTGATGGTAAAATGGTAAAATGTTTTTATGTATAAATCATTTTTGGTCCAAATTACTTGGATTAGAAAGTAGATTGAAAAAGCTTTTTAATGGTTCAAACAACGCGCAAATCGGATTTTTTGAGTGTCCGGGACAAACGTACAAAGTTGGACCTTTTATGCCGCTTTTGTGCGCCCAGGCACAATCCAATGCACTTCGGGCGCATCCTTAAAATTTTACAACAAGCAAACTTTTGCGGGCATGGCATGACACACCCGAAATCCGATTTGCGCATGATTTGGACCGTTAAAAAGTTTGTTAAATCTACTTTCTAACCAAAATAGTTTTGATCCAAAATCACCTATACATCGAATGAAATTATCATTTTACCCTTAGTGGGTCAAGAAAAAAAATTATTTCGAGAAAAGACTCATATCCCCCTCATATTAAATTGGATCAAGACTAATTGTATATTGACGAATAGAATTTTCATAGGACTAAAAGATGATGAAAACCAATAACGAAATTAGTGAAGTTTCATTTATGAAAATTTGGTTGAAAGCAAACCGGTTCAAAGATCATCGGAGCCACTAAAGTCATTTGCGGGGCTTCTACACATTCTAAGTTGCATTCGGCAATAACATTCATAGTTCTAGGAGGTCATAGGGCTTTTTATGTACGCCACCCATGTAATATTTTGCGGCTATGAGTAATTCTTCGCCGCATTACTCTTGGCCGCAGATCGAGAATTACTTTTGGCCAGCTGCGAAGAATTACTCATGGCCGTAGAGAATTACTCATGGCTGTGAAGAATGTCTCTTAGCTGCAAAGAATTAATCTTGGCTGTGAGGAATTACACGGCCAAGCGTAATTCTCTTCAGCCAAGAGTAATTCTCTGCGGCCAAGAGTAATTCCTCGTGCCCAGGAGTAATTTTTCGCGGCCAAGAGTAATTCTCTGTGGCCAAGAGTACTATTTCTTCGCGGCTAATAAGTACACTTGGCCGCAATGAATTACTCCTGGCAACATGTATTAGTCATGGCCAAGAGTAATTATTAGTGGCCAAATGTAATTATTAGCGGCCAAGAGTAATTCTTCGCGTCCAAGTGTAATTCTTCGCGGCCAATAGTAATTCCTCGCGGACAAGAGTAATTCTCGGTAGCTAAGAGTAATTCTCTGTGGCCAGGAGTAATTCTCCGTGGCTAGGAGTAATTTCTCGCGGCCAAGAGTATTCCTTTGTGGCCCTGAGTAATTCTTTGTGGCCAAAGGAGTAATTTTTAGAGGCCCGAAGTAATTCTTAGTGGCCAAGAGGACTAGAAAAGTAGAGTGAGAAATCTTGAAACTGGGGTTCTAAACAAACATAAGGCCAACTTCTTGTTGTGCACACTGTGGCACTACAAAATCTTATATATAGGTCTTACCGGTGAAAGGAGGAAGAAACTAACAGGTTTAATGATTTTTCGGGTATAACTAAAAGTTCGTGAAAACTTTGCCACGAAGATTACTTAAGGCCCTTTAAACTGTCTGTAACTGTATATACCCTGCTCTATAAAATGCGTGGTTTGTCTTGGCACTGGTCTATTCCAGAGCCTAGAGGGCTGGGATTTGAAGCTGTGAGTTTAGGCTTACCGGTGCACGCCAGTCCTGGTATGATGAACGCAAGTCATCTCTGCATGCAGTGGATTGGCCAGTGCATGCAGGTGTTGTCCTGCACGCGTCATTCTGGATTAGTGTGTTCTAGTCAGTTTCAAATGCTCACAGGTGCTTGTTCTAAAATACGTCACAAGATTAAGGTAGTCGATGGCGAGGTCACAACTTCAGTTTCTTGTTTGCAATCGCAAACCATTTACATGCCCCTAACGGAACTCCTAATTATACGGTGTATACCTTATTGGCTCGAAAGATTTTTTTAACGGTCTCCTTTCTACCCATTTTTTATCAACTAAAGCTAAACATTTTTCTGGTTGCATTCTAATATCTTGTAGTACTTTGAAAACTCTATTTATCGACATATAATAGGTCTTGACTTAATTTAAAATGAGGGAGTTGCGAGCGTTTTACCAAAATAAATTATTTTTTGCATATAAATCATCTTCGGTCCAAACTACGTAGTTAGAAAGTAAATTGAATAAGCTTTTTAACAGACCATACCAAGCGAAAATTGGATTTTCGGATTGTCCGGGAAACACATGCAAAGTTGGACCTTTTAAGCTGTTTTTGTGCGCCCCATGCGCATTTCTATGCTCCCAAGGTGCGCTCCATGGCGCTCCGGGCGCATCCTTAAAATTTTACGACAAGCAAAATTTTGCGGGCTTGGCACGGACACGCCCGAAATCCAATTTGCGCATGGTTTGGACCATTGAAAAGCTTGTTAAATCTACTTTCTAACCGAAATAGTTTTGATCCAAAATCATGTGCAATTTACCATTTTACCCTTAGTGAGTTGAAAAATTTTATTTCTGGAAAAGGCTTGTATCCACCTCATTTTAAATCGGATCAAGACCAATTGTATATTGAAAAATAGGATTTTCAAAGTACTAAAAGACGATGAAAACCAACAATGAAGTTAGTGAAGTTTCATTTAAGAAAATTTGGTTGAAAGCAGACCGGTTCAAAGATCATCGGAACCACTAAGGTCATTTACGGGGCTTTACACATTCTAAGTTCCATTCGGCAATCACATGCATAATTCTAGGAGCTCAGGGCTTTTTATATACACAACCCATGTAACAAATGGTCATCAATCAAGCAAAATACACATCTATGTAATTATTGGCGGCCAAGAGTAATTCCTCGTGGCTATGATTAATTCATTGTGGCCAAGAATAATTCTTCGGGGCCATGAGTAAATCTTTGCGGCCAAAGGTAATTCCTCGCGGCCAAGAGGACCAGAAACACATAGTGAAAAATCTTGGAACTGAAGCTAACAAACATAAGGCCAACTTCTTGTTTTGCACACTGTGGTACTACAAAATATTATATATAGGTCTTACCGGTGAAAGGAGGAAGAAACTAACAGGTTTAACGGTTTTTGGGTATAACAAAAGTTCATGCAAACTTTGCCACGAAGATTACTAATGCTAAAGTACGACACAAGATTTAGGTAGTCGATGGCGAGGTCATCACAACTTCATTTTCTTGTTTGCAATCGCACACCATTAACATGCCGCTACCAGAACATCAAATACAGTGTAAACTTTATTGGCTCAGAAGATTTTTGTAACGGTCTCTTTTCTACACACTTTTCATGAACTAAAGCTAAACATTTTTATGTTTGCCTTATAATATCTTGTAGTAATTTGTAAACCCTATTTATCAATATATAATAGGTCTTGACCTGATTTAAAATGAGGGAGTTGCGAGTGTTTTATCGAAATGAATTATTATTTTACCCACTGAGGGTAAACTGGTCAAATCTTTTTATGTATAAATCATTTTTGGTCATAATTACTTGGGTTAGAAAGTAGATTGGACAAGTTTTTTAACGGTCCAAACCACGCAGAAATTGGATTTTCGAAGTGTCCGGGACCAACGCGCAAAGTTGGACCTTTTAAGCAGCCTTTGTGCGCGCAGGTGCATTTTGATGCTCCCCAGGCGCACTCCATTGCGTTTTGGGCGCGTACTTCAAATTTTACGACAATCAAACTTTGTGGGCTTGACACGGACACACCCGAAATCCGATTTGCGCGCGGTTTGGACCGTTGAAAAGCTTTTTAAGTCTACTTTCTAGCTAAAGTAGTTTTGTTAAAAATAAAAAATCATTTGTGCATCAAATGAAATTACCATTTTACCCTTAGTGGGCCGGGGAAAGAAATATTTCGGGAAAAAGCTCGTATCCCTCATTTTAAATTGGATCAAAACCAATTGTATTTTGACAAATAGGATTTTCAAAGTACTGAAAAACGATGAAAACCAACAACGAAATTAGTGAAATCTCATTTATTAAAATTTGCCTAAAAGCAGATCGGTTCAAAAATCATCAATGCAAGTAAGGTCATTTGCAGGGTTTCTACACATTCTTAAGTTCCATTCGGCAATAATATTCAGAATTCTTGGAGGTCATAGATTTTTATATACGCCACCCATGTAATTTTTTGAAGCCAGAAATAATTCTTCGCAGCCAGAAGTAATTTTCTCTTCATTACTCTTGGCCGCAAAAAATTACTCTTTGCTGCAAAGAATTACTCTTGGCCGCAAGGAATTACACTTGGCCGCAAAGAATTACTCATGACCACTAAGAATTACACTTGGCCGCAAGAAATTACACTTAGCCGCCAAGATTTATTCTTGGCCGCAAAAAATTACTCTTGGCCGCAAGTTTTAGTTGCGGCTAGGAGTAATTCTTCAAGGCCAAGTGTAATTATCAGCGGCCGAGAGTAATTCTTCGCGGCCAAGTGTAACTACTAGCGGCCAAGAGTAATTCCTCGCGGCCAAGATTAATTCTCTGCGGCCAAGAGTAATTCCTTGCGGCCAAGAGTATTTCTTCACAACTCTGAGTAATTCTTTTACGGCCAGATTACTTCTTCGCAGCTAGGAACAATTTTTTGCGGCCAAAAGGACTGGAGAAACGGAGTGAGAAATCAAACATAAGGCCTACTTGTTGTTGTGCACACTGTGGCACTATAAAATTTTATATATAGGTCCTAACGGAGAAAGGAGGAAGAAACTACTAGGTTTAACGATTTTTCGGCTATAACTAAAGTTGGTGCAAACTTTGCGACGATTATTACTAATGCTAAAATACGACACAAGATTTTTGTAGTCGATGGCGAGGCCACAATTTGATTTTCTTGCTTGAAATCGCACACCATTAACATGCCCCTTACGGAACTCCTAATACAGTGTATACCATACAGGCTCGGAAGATTTTTATAACGCTCTCCTTTCTACCCACTTTTCATGAACTAAAGCTAAACATTTTTTATGGTGGCATTCTCATATCTTGTGTATACTTTGAAACCCCTATTTATCAATATATAATACGTCTTGACTTGATTTAAAATGAGGGAGTTGCGAGTGTTTTACCGAAATGAATTATTTTTTGATCCACTGAGTGTAAAATGGTCAAATCTTTTTATGTATAAATCATTTTTGGTCATAATTTCTTGGGTTAGAAAGTAGATTTGACAAGCTTTTTAATGGTCCAAACCACACGCAAATTGGACTTTCGGAGTGTCCGGGACAAACGCGCAAATTTGGACATTTTAAGTAGCTTTTGTGCGCCTAGGCCCATTATGATGCTCCCTAGGTGCACTCCATTGCGCTTCGGGCGGATCCTTCAAATGTTATGACAAGCAAACTTTTGCGGGCTTGGCATAGACACTTCCGAAATCCGATTTGCGCGTGATTTGGACCGTTGAAAAGCTTTTTGAGTCTACTTTCTAACTGAAATAGTTTTGATTAAAAAAAATCATTTGTACATCAAATGAAATTACCATTTACCCTTAGTGGGTCGGGGAAAAAAATATTTCTGGAAAAGGCTTTTATCCCTCATTTAAATTGGTTCGATACCAATTTTATATTGACAAATAGGATTTTCAAAGTGCTGAAAGACGATGAAAACCAACAACGAAATTAGTGAAATTTCAATTATTAAAATTTGCCTGAAAGCAGACCGGTTCAAAAATCATCAGTGTGAGTAAGGTCATTTGCGGGGCTTCTACCCATTCTTAAGTTCCAATCGGCAATAACAATCACAATTCTTGGAGGCATAGATTTTTATATACGCCACCCATATAATTTTTTTCGGCCAGAAGTAATTCTTCGCGGTCTGGAGTAATTCTATGCTGCATTAGTACTCTTGGCCGTAGAGAATTACTTTACGCCGCAAAGAATTACTCTTGGCCACAAGGAATTACACTTGGCCGCAAAGAATTACTCATGGCCACTAAGAATTACGCTTGGATGCAAGGAATTACACTTGGCCGCGAAGATTTACTATTGGCCGCTAAGAATTACAATTGGCCGCGAAAAATTACTCTTGGCCACTAAGAATTACAGTTGGCCGCAAATAAGTACTCATGGCCGCAACTAGGCCAGAAGTAATTCTTCGCGGCCAAGTGTGATTATCAGCTGCCAAGAGTAATATATTCTTCGCGGCCAAATGTAACTTCTCGAGGCCAAGAGTAATTCCTTGCGGCCAAGATTAATTCTCTGCGGCCAAGATTAATTCTCTGCGGCCAAGAGTACTTCTTCGCGGCCCTGAGTAATTCTTTTGCGGTCAGATTAATTCTTCGTGGCCAGAAGTAATTTTTTGCGGCCAGAAGGACTGGAGAAACAGAGTGAGAAATCAAACATAAGGCCTACTTCTTGTTGTGCACACTGTGGCACTACAAAATCTTATATATAGGTCTTAATGGAGAAAGGAGGAAGAAATTAATAGGTTTAACGATTTTCCAACTATAACTAAAGTTGGTGCAAACTTTGCCACGAAGATTACTTATATGCTAAAATACGACACAAGATTTAGGTAGTCGATGGCGAGGTCACAATTTCATTTTCTTGCTTGCAATCGCACACCATATAACATGCCCCGTACGGAACTTCTAATACAGTGTATACCTTACAGGCTTGGAAGATTTTTGTAACGGTCTCCTTTATAACCACTTTTCATAAACTATAGCTAAATATTTTTATGGTGGCATTCTCATATCTTGTAGTACTTTGAAACCCCTATTTATAAATATATAATACATGTTGACTTGATTTAAAATGAGGGAGTTGTGAGCGTTTTACCGAAATGAATTATATTTTTTGACCTACTGAGTGTAAAATGGTCAAATATTTTTATGTATAAATCAACTTCGGTCCAAACTACTTGAGTTAGAAAGTAGATTGGACAAGTTTTTAACGGTCCAAACCACGCGCAAATCAGATTTTTAGAGTGTCCGGGACACACATGCAAAGTTGGACCTTTTATGCAGCTTTTATGTGCCAGGTGCATATTGATGCTCCCTAGGCGCACTCTATTGCGCCCCGGGTGAATTCTTAAAATTTTATGACAAGCGTAATTTGGCAGACTTGGCACGGACACACCCGAAATCCGATTTGCGTGTGGTTTTGGACCGTTGAAAAGCTTGTCCAATCTACTTTCGAACCGTAGTAGTTTTAATATTCGTACATCAAATGAAATGACCATTTTACCTTAGGGTCACAAAAAATAATTTTGGTAAAAGACTCGTATCTCCCTCATTTTAAATCCGACCAACACCAATTTAATATTGACAAATAGGATTTCCAAAGCACTAAAATATGATGAAAATGAACAACGAAATTAGTGAAGTTTTATTTATGAAAATTTGGTTGAAAGCAGAGCGGTTCGAAATCTACTCTAGAACCGAAGTGGTTTTGATCCAAAATCATTCATACTTCAAAAGAAATTACCAAGAAAGTCTGGGATAATCTAAAACATGTAATGTGGATATGGGCATGGGCTAGTGTACGGGGAGAATGGCCCTTCGAAAATTAGTCGAGTTGCATGTAAATTGGTCTAAAACTATCAAAAAAACATCTATCTGTGATATGGTAAATAATTAAAAACATCAATCATTCAGCAAGTTTAGGGACATTCTCCCACTGACTAAACTACATAGCGTCGATGGCATCACGGAGAGTGGCCGGTAGAAGTGTACGTAATATTGTGTGTGTTTTTCCTTTTCTTTGGAGTCTGTTTTGTCTGCAAAAGTAAGAACATATCATGGCTCTTACGGAGTACCAACCTCGCTTTGCCCCTCTCCAATTTCTACAATAGCTACAGCAAGTAAAACCATAAAAGCACGATTCCCCGGTATTTCCACCGGCCTCACTTGCCCCTTGCCAATTTTTAAAAAAAACTACAATACGTTGTCAATTGGAACGAGCAGCTGCTTCGATAGCTATTCCATTCTTTACTATTTTCACTCGACATCAAAAACTCATGCCTCTTTCTCCAATCGTCTCTCTCAATACCATGAATGCCGATTCTTTACGTCCGATACGATAAAAGAAAGCACAAAAAGTGGAACAACATCTCAGTAACATATAAGTGCAAGAGTGTGATTTACTCGGATTCATTAAAAGTCTAGCTAGCTATATAGAGTTCAAAAATAGTACCACTTTCAAAAAAAAAAAAAAAATTGAAACAGAGTATTTTTGTAACGGTCTCCTTTCTACCCACTTTTCAGGAACTAAAGCTAAACATTTTTTTGGTTTGATTCTTATATCTTGTAGTACTTTAGAAACTATCAATATATAATAAGTCTTGATCTGATTTAAAATGAAAGAGTTGCGAGCGTTTTACTGAAATGAATTATATTTTTTGATCCACTCGAGGATAAAATGGTCAAATCTTTTTACGTACAAACCATGTTGGATCCATACTACTTGGGTTAGAAAGTAGATTGGACAAACTTTTTAACGGTTCAAACCACGCGCAAAATGGATTTTCGGAGAGTTCGGGACAAACACGCAAAGTAGGACCTTTTAAGCTGCTTTTGTGCGCCCCAGGCGCATTTCCATGCTCCCAAGGCGCGCTCCAAGGCGCCCCGGGCGCATCCTTAAAATTTTACGACAAGCAAAATTTTGCAGGCTTGGCACGGACACGCCCGAGATCCAATTTGCGCGTGGTTTGGACCATTGAAAAGCTTGTTAAATCTACTTTCTAACCGAAGTAGTTTTGATCCAAAATCATGTTACATTTCCCATTTTACCCTTAGTGAGTTGATAGCTATTCCATTCTTTACTATTTTCACTCGACATCAAAAACTCATGCCTCTTTCTCCAATTGTCTCTCTCAATACCACGAATGCCGATTCTTTACGTCCGATACGATAAAAGAAAGCTCAAAAAGTGGAACAACATCTCAGTAACATATAAGTGCAAGAGTGTGATTTACTCGGATTCATTAAAAGTCTAGCTAGTAGCTATATAGAGTTGAAAAATAGTACCACTTGCAAAAAAAAAAGAAATAGAGTAAGATTTTTGTAACGGTCTCCTTTCTTCCCACTTTTCAGGAACTAAAGCTAAACATTTTTTTGATTTCATTATTATATCTTGTAGTACTTTAGAAACCCTATTTATCAATATATAATAAGTCTTGATCTGATTTAAAATGAAAGAGTTGCGAGCGTTTTACCGAAATGAATTATATTTTTTGATCCACTCGAGGATAAAATGGTCAAATCTTTTTACGTACAAACCATGTTGGATCCATACTACTTGGGTTAGAAAGTAGATTGGACAAACTTTTTAACGGTTCAAACCACGCGCAAAATGGATTTTCGGAGTGTTCGGGACAAACACGCAAAGTTGGACCTTTTAAGCTGCTTTTGTGCGCCTCAGGCGCATTTCTATGCTCCCAAGGCGCGCTCCATGGCGCCCCGGGCGCATCCTTAAAATTTTACGACAAGCAAAATTTTGCGGGCTTGGCACGGACACGCCCGAGATCCAATTTGCCCGTGGTTTGGACCATTGAAAAGCTTGTTAAATCTACCTTCTAACCGAAGTAGTTTTGATCCAAAATCATGTTCAATTTCCCATTTTACCCTTAGTGAGTTGAAAAAATTTCTTTCGGGAAAAGGCTTGTATCCACCTCATTTTAAATAGGATCATGACCAATTGTATATTGAAAAATAGGATTTTCAAAGTACTAAAAGATGATGAAAACCAACAATGAAGTTAGTGAAGTTTCATTTATGAAAATTTTGTTGAAAGCAGATCGATTCAAAGATCATCGAAACCACTAAGGTCATTTACGGGGATTTACACATTCTAAGTTCCATTCGGCAATCAAATGCATAGTTCTAGGAGCTCAGGGCTTTTTATATACACAACCCATGTAACATATGGTCATCAATCTAGCAAAATACACATTCATGTAATCTTTCACGAACACCACCTTTTCCCCTTTTCTCTTTCACGAACTCCACCATTTGATTTGCTCGTGGTTCGGGCCGTTGAAAAACTTGCTAAATCTATTTTCTAACCGAATTAGTTTTGATCCAAAATCATTCGTACATCAAAGAAAATGGTCATTTTACCTTTAGTGGGTCGAAAATAAATTATTAATTTCTGTAAAAAATTTGTATCCCCCTTATTTTAAATTGTATCAAGACCAATTGAATATTGACAAATCGGATATCATTTTCATATGTAGTAAATTGGATAAAGACCAATTGTATATTGACAAATAGGATTTTAAATGTACTATAAGACGATGAAAACCAACAACGAAATTTAGTGAAGATTTATTTATGAAAATTTGGATGAAAGCAGAACGGTTCAAAGATCATCGGAGCCACTAAGGTCATTTGCAGGGCTTCTACGAATTCTAAGTTCCATTCCGCAATAACATTCATAGTTCGAGGAGGTCACAGGGCTTTTTATATACGCCGCAGAGAATTACATTCATAGTTCTTTGCAAAATTACTTCTGACCATAGAGAATTACTCTTGACCTAGAAGAATTACTCATGGCCGCGAAAAATTACTCTTGGCCACGAGGAAATTACTCATGGTCGCAGAGAATTACTCATGGCCGCGAAAAATTATTTTTGGCCGCGAAAAATTATTTGTGGCCATGAAAAATTACTCATGGCCGCAAAGAATTACTCTTGGCAGCCTTGAGTAATTATTGGCAGCTAAGAGTAATTCCTTGCGGCCATGAGTAAATCTTTGCGGCCATGAGTAATTCCTCGTGGCCTAGAGTAATTGCTTGCAGCCAAGAGGACAGGAGAAACAGAGTGAGAAATCTTGGAACTTGGGTTAACAAACATAAGGCCAACTTCTTGTTTTGCACACTGTGGCACTACAAAATCTTATATATAGGTCTTACCGGTGAAAGGAGGAAGAAACTAACAGGTTTAACGATTTTTAGGTATAACTAAAGTTCGTGCAAACTTTGCCACAAAGATTACTAATGCTAAAGTACGACACATGATTAAGGTAGTCGATGGCGAGGTCACAACTTCATTTTGTTGTTTGCAATCGCACACCATTAACATGCCGCTACCGGAAGTCCAAATACGGTGTAAACCTTTTTGGCTCGGAAGATTTTTGTAACAGTCTCTTTTCTACCCACTTTTCATGAACTAAAGCTAAACATTTTTATGTTTACCTTATAATATCTTGCAGTTGTAAACCCTATTTATCAATATATAATAGGTCTTGACCTGATTTAAAATGAGGGAGTTGCGAGCGTTTTACCGAAATGAATTTTTTGACCCACTAAGGGTAAAATGGTCAAATCTTTTTATGTATAAATCATTTTCGGTCATAATAACTTGGGTAAGAAAATAGATTGGACAAGCTTTTTAACGGTCCAATCCACGCGCAAATTAGATTTTCGGAGTGTCCGGGACAAACACGCAAAGTTTCATCTTTGAAGCAGCTTTTGTGCACCCATGCGCATTTTAAGTTGCGCCCGAGTGCATCCTCATTTTCTCTCTTCTTGTAAAAAAAATGTGCCTCAGGCGCATTTGAATTGCTCCTCGGGAGCATTCACTTTTTTCTCTTTTGATGTAATGAACCCCTGAATTCCATGCCAACATCCTCAAAAGTGTAAAATCTAACTGTGAACTCCATAATTTTGGATCAACAAAAAAAAAAACTCCAGAGGTCATTGGTTCTTGTGTTAGCCCATATTTATTTGTATATGAGACAAATCTTGAACAAAAAATTTGGGCCTCCAGGCACTTTCAAAAGGAAACGGAACAATTTCATTCCGACGTATGACATCCACGGCCGGGCACATAGATTTCTTGCATTTGAGGGTGTGATCGATCTCCAGAAGCAAAACCATGGATCAAACCTTCGGCTTCAACGCAGCTCCACTCTGACTTCTTCAGTAAATTTTTGTAGTTCATACATCTCTGTAGTTCTTCAACTCCATCCCACCTCTCAACAGCAGCTTGAACAATACAAAGTATCAAACTCAAAGCGTTGTTGTTAATGCGTTTTCTTCTTGCTTACTACTGGTAAAAGCGTGATTAATTAGTTTACGTATAATCTATTTTCGGACATCTTGGCCTCATCTTATTACTCCTGCCAGCATGTTTTGACGTCTGGCCACTATTTTTTAAAGCGTGGTTACGGAACACGCGTTTTAGTATATGATCTGTTTTCGGACATCTTGGTCGCGTCTTATTACACTTGGCCGCATCGTATTACTCTTGGCCGCTTGTTTTGACACTTGGCCGCTTGTTATTATACTTGGCCGCATCTTATTACACTTGGCCGCTTCTTATTACTCTTGGCCGCGTCATATTACACATGGCCGCATCGTATTACTCCCTTATTGACCCACCAAATTCGTTTTAATCTCCATTTTATTCTAGAAGTTAAGTTTATTTTACAGAGTACAAGGATGCATTTACAAATCCAAACAACTCTTCAAAAGGAAAATCCCAATTCTAGGAATGAAGAACTTAATTGTTTGCTTTAATTTTGGAGTTTGGAAAAATACTCAGTTTAATTATTGTATAATAAAATATGAAATGAAGAGGCACAACAAAATGATCAAAAGGGTGAAGCATAAATGAACGCACAAATACAGGAGAGGATCTGGAGTGAGCAAGAACGAGATTGGCAGCTCCTTCCTCTCTATAAAATCCAATCGTTTGCATCTTTTCGCTCTAATGCCACCTCCATCCACTGCAAGGATTCAGAAATCTAAATGCATTATACTCCTAGACGTATACATTCACATATACTAGTTCCTGTTTGCTTGCAGATTTCTAAGAAATTATCATTGGAATTGCAACAAAAGCCAATAGCACTGAAAGCACATCAAGGAATTATGTTTCATCAAAGTGAACTCTCGTGTTTTTGACCCAGTTTACAAAAATAAGGACACCAACCAACCGGCGGCCCAAACCAAGAACCACAGATTACTTTTGAATCATGTATACCCGAAAATCAAAACATATGTCAATGAAATCTTCATGTATGGAACTCATGGAATCACTTCGTACCGCCTTCTTGTGCCTCTCTTATTCTTTAACAATCTTTATAATGTTTAAGGGATTGTCTATTTTAGTCTCCTGCCAATTCGGACTAGAAAAACTCAGTAGAAAACAAATCAAACATATTTGTTGCATCACATGCGCCTAAGGCGCAATTCAAGTGCGCCCCAGGCGCATGTAAGTTGCGCCTGGGCACATCCTCATTTTCTCTCTTCTTGAAAAAAAAATGTGCCTCAAGCGCAATTGAACATGCCCCGTGTACATCCTTATTTCTATCATTTCATAATGTGCCTCAGGCGCATTTGAATTGATTCTCGAGAGCATTCATTTTTTTCTCTTTTGATGTGATGAACCCCTGAATTCCATGCCAACATGCTCAAAAGTGCAAAATCAAACTGTGAACTCCGTAATTTTGGATCAACAAAAAAAAAAAAAAAAAAAGCTCCAAAGGTCATTGGTTCTTATGTTAGCCCAGATTTATTTGTATATGAGACAAATCTTGAACAAATAATTTGGGCCTCCAGGCACTTTCAAAGGGAAACAAAACAATTCCATTCCTACATATGACATCCACGGCCGGGCTCATAGATTTCTGGCATTTGAGGGTGTGTTCGATCTCCAGTAGCAAAACCATGGATCAAATCTTCGGCTTCAATGCAGCTCCACCCCATCTTCTTCAATAAATCATTGTCGTCCATTCATCTCCGTAGTTCTTCAACTCCATCCCACCTCTCAACAACGGCTTGAACAATACAAAGTACGAAGCTCAAATCGTTGTCGTTCATGCGTTTTCTTCTTGCTTACTACTGGTAAAAGCGTGATTAGTGTACGTATGATCTATTTTCGGACATCTTGGCCGCATCTTATTAGTCCTTGCAGAATGTTTTGACGTTTGGCCGTTATTTTTTAAAGCGTGGTTATGGAACACGCGTTTTAGTGTATGATATGTTTTCGGACATCTTGGCCGCGTCTTATTACACTTGCCCGCATCTTATTACTATTGGCCGCTTGTTTTGACACTTGGTCGCTTGTTATTACTCTTGGCCGCGTCTTATTACACTTGGCCGCTTCTTATTACTCTTGGCCGCGTCTTATTACACCTGGCCGATTCTTATTACTTCTGGCCGCTTATTTGGACACTTGGCCGCTTGTTATTACTCTATGCAGCTTGTTATTACTCTTGGCCGCGTTTTATTACACTTGGCTCCTTCATATTACTCTTGGCCGCTAGTTTTGACACTTGGCCGCGATTTTCTGAAAGCGGGACTAGTATACCTGTCATCGTGGCCGGAGCGTGGGGCTTCTAATGAGGAATTTGGGTTTTGAAGTGGGCCTCTAGGACTTAGTGGACTGAATTAAGCTTACCAGCTAGCCCACCTCATTTTAAGCCGAATCCTATTGAAAAAATCTCAACCAAAAAAAACTTTTAAGAATCTTTCAGTTGGCTCAAAATATTTTACTGTCTCTCTTTTGGGAATTTTATACTTTTAACAGATTAATGTTTCCCTAATTTATTTTTATTTTAATTCAATTTTCTTTTGCGTTAGTTTGTTTTGTGTCAAGTGTTTTTTATGGATTATTGGATCGTTTCGACGAGAGAAATCGAAGAACCATAAAATTATGACCCAAACTCAAATATTATCTTAAAAAAGCCAAGAAAAAGTCCTAAAAGTTTGAATATAGTTTGGCCTTTTTTTGGATTTTTCCAAAAATAATTGAGTTTGGGTCATAATTTTCCACTTCTCAGACTCATCTCGTCGAGACGAATCAATAGTTTACATAATTTGACGCAAACTAACAAATGCAAAAAAAAAATGAATAGAGAAAAAAAAATTCCTTTGGGCAGGAAAATAAAAATGTCTGCGATCATTTAACATTTTAATAGAGAGACGTGTCCAAGTGACTGTCCAAGCATACACCTCAATCTTTGGGCCCTTCCAATTTCTTGCTTGAATGGAGTCGATGGATCACAAACGGGGCCAAATGATGCCGCCAAGCACCCCGGTGCCCAGCAGGTGCCTAGCGGCATCTAACCGTTCATTTCAGTACGGATCACTTGGACTGAATCTAAGCGCATATAAATCTAAACCATTCATTGCTTAATCAATATTCTAGCAATCGATCGCCGAGATGAACGGTCAGATCGGCTGCTCAGCAGCACCGCTGCCAAGCACAGGCATCTCCAAATCCCAAGAATAGTAGTGTATTGTTAACCAACAATAAATCTACATTACTTACCCCAAAAAAAAAAAAGAAGTCTACATGCAGCTTTGCAATTATGCCACACATATTCATTTAAAGATAGTCCATCAAGATTTAGTCCCATGAGGGCGTAAAAATAATCCGACGAAATCAAATTGTTTCCTCAAAATCGAAGCAAATGTCGTAAGTAATGAACGCAGGTACATTACCGTCTTCGTAACGAAGCATGTTACTATGGCCTCCCTTATTGACCCACCAAATTCGTTTTAATCTCTATTTTATTCTATAAGTTAAGTTTATTTTACAGAGTACAATGATGCATTTACAAATCCAAACAACTCTTCAAAAGGAAAATCCCAATTCTACGTAGGAAGAACTTAATTGTTTGCTTTGCTTTTGGAGTTTGGAAAAATGCTCAGTTGAATTATTGTATAATAAAAAATGAAATGAAGAGGCACAACGAAATGATCAAAAGGGTGAAGCATAAATGAACGCACAGATACAGGAGAGGATCCGGAGTGAGCAAGAACGAGATTGGCAGCTCCTTCCTCTCTATAAAATCCAATCGTCTGCATCTTTTCGCTCTAACTCCACCTCCATCCACTGCAAGGATTCAGAAATGCACATCTAAATGCATTATACTCCTAGACATATATATTCACATATACCAGTTCCTGTTTGCTTGTAGATTTCTAAGAAATTATCGTTGGAATTGCAACAAAAAGCCAATAACAGTGAAAGCACATCAAGGAATTATGTTTCATCAAAGTGAACTCTCGTGTTTCTGACCCAGTTTACAAGAATATATAAGAACACCAACCAACCGGCGGCCCAAACCAAGAACCACCTGAATCATGTGTACCTGAAAATCAAAACATATGTCAATGAAATCTTCATGGATGGAACTCATGGAATCACTTTGTACCGTCTTCTTGTGCCTGTCTTATTCTTTAACAATCTTTATAATGTTTAAGGGATTGTCTATTTTAGTCTCCTGCCAATTCGGACTAGAAAAACTCAGTAAAAAAAAACAAATCAAACATATTTGTTGCATCACATGCGCCTAAGGCGCAATTCGAGTGCTCCCCAGGCGCATTTAAGTTGCGCCCGGGCGCATCCTCATTTTCTCTCTTCTTGTAAAAAAAAAGTGCCTCAAGCGCAATTGAACGTGCCTCGGGTACATCCTTATTAATTTCTATCATTTCATAATGTGCCTCAGGCGCATTTGAATTGTTTCTTGGGAGCATTCACTTTTTTCTCTTTTGATGTAATGAATTCCTGAATTCCATGCCAACATGCTCAAAAGTGCAAAATCTAGCTATGAACTCCATTATTCTGGATCAAAAAGAAAATTAATAAACAAAAATTCCAGAGGTCATGGGTTCTTGTATTAACCCATATTGATTTGTCTATGAGAGAAATCTTGAACAAAAAATTTGGGCCTCGAGGCACTTTTTTTGTTGGTAAGTCCTCGAGGCACTTTCAAAAGGAAACAAAACAATTTAATTTCTATATATGACATCCGTGGGCTTATAGATTTCTAGAATTTGAGGGTGTGATTGATCTCCATAAGCAAAACCATGGATCAATCAATCCTTTGGCTTCAATGCAGCTCCACCCCGGCTATCAAATCGTTGTCGTTCATACATCTCTCTGTAGTTCTTCAACGGAGTTCAACTCCATCTCACCTCTCAACAACATGCAGCTTGAACAGTACTAAAAATGTAATAGCTAGCATTACCAGGTTCCAAATCCAAGAGCCTTTTTGCTGCATTTTCCCCCAATTTTTCGGTTCCCATGAATTTCTCTCTCCATGTCCCCGCACTTTGCATAAAAATTCAACATTGAAGTTTGGAGAACACTGTGATAAAGTACATTTTGAATAGCAAAAACATGCAATTTTTCGCTTTGAAAACTATTACCATTCTGCCCAACTGAAAATTCTCAATTTTAATGTGTCACTGCAAGCCCTTACTTCATCTTGCATTTTGTTGATGCACTTGTCAACTTCCATGATATCCTGTCTTGAAATGCACTGAAAGGGCTTACTGAAATTTGTCAACTGCCTCGAAGCTTCATTGTAGCTGTTAAGAATATCCAGGATTTGGTGTTGATTAGGCGTCTGCGTCTCCTATAAATCTCACTCTGCAATGGTGTTGTTTTGAAGGCTACATATAATGGGAGTACTAGCTTAATCGAGCTTGGTTTGAACCTCTAACGAACTTCAAAAAGTGAAGACTTTACTCTCCCTCTTTTCTTCTGTATTTTTTTGTTCATATTAATTATGTATGTAAAAGGAAAACCAGAAGTTCACACAAAAACGTATCTTCTAGAGTTGTGAAAGCGATCATTTCCTTTCTAAGAATCTAAATCTCTAGCAAAAACCAGTAACACGCAAAGTAGTTGACAATTGCCTGAATTTAAACATATGAGTAGCAAGAAATTTCTCAAATGAGCTTTAATCAAGCCGAACATGAGCCTAACACGCAAAGTAGTCCAAACTGAAAACAATCATTTTCCTTTCTAAGAACCTAAATGTCAAGCAAAAACCAGTAAAATACACAGAGTAGTTGACAATTGCCTCAATATAAACATGCAATGGACAAAGATCATCAACAGATTACGGTAAAATTCAAGTGACCATGAAATCTCTCATATAAACAAAACACAATTGTGGGATTTACCCAAAAAACAAAACACAATTGGGGTGAAATCTATACAAAATCGAAATTAGCTTACTGCTTATCAGTTAGGGTTGAAGGATGGAAGATTAAGAATCCAGAAGGTCTGTCATCCTTTTCTGCTGAACAACTTCACCGAAGGGAACGAACGTCCCTTTGTCGGAGTGAATTTGTACTTTGATATGATGGGTTTGATACAGTATGGGCAAATCCATTTTCATAAGAACAAATTCACTTTGATCATCTCCGATCATGTATCAATCAGCATTCGCTTCAAATGATCTTCGACATTTTGTATCTTCTTGAACATCTCTACTACTTGAACGATTTCGATCACGGAGATAAATTGAAACGAGATCATAATTTTCACGAATTCCTGTTGCAGTTCCTCCGATGCACGCTTGCAACATCCGAATTAAAGCGGGCGACGTCGTTTCTCTCCAAATGGGTTTGATACAGTGTGGCCAAGTTTATTTTCACAAAAGAAAATTCACCATTATCGTCTTCGATCGTATGTAAATCAGTATTCGATTCAAATGATTATTACGAGGGTTTACAGCCTTCAAAATCTCTGAAACATGAACAATTGCGATCACAAAAAGAAACCAGAATGAGCTCACAATTTGTCAAATTCTCGTTTTCAACTAACTTCTCAGTTTGAAGTTACGAAGTAGTAATGAGTATGGCGACGCCGTTTTGGGCTAAGGCTCGCGCCTGTCACTCGCGAGTTTTTAATGAGCGCGAGGACGTGCTGCTAAGTGCTAACCCCAACGCCAGACGTTGTCCCCAGTTGATTTCCCCCAAGATTTCTCTCTCTCTCTCTCTCTCTCTCTATACATCATTGTATTTCACTGAATCTTCGTTCACATACGAACGTCAATCCTCTACAAACTAATGTAAAAGCTCAATTTTTATCCAAATTGTATGCAATTCGAATTATGCAATCGATTTCATCATTTCATGTTACCTAATGTAATTCAGGACGATCTTCTTCATCGGTGCTTGGGGTTTTTTTTTTTGGTTGCAATTTTTGTTGAAAAGTACAAGCCCATAGATCAAGGTAATATAAACTGTGATAAGAAGGTGTTGTGACTTATGAGCAGGTAAGTAAGAAATTGCAGAGAAACAAAGGTGGAAGAGAAGAGTGAAAGCAGAAGAGAAATAAATAGAAATGGAGAAGAAAGAGATGGTCTGTTGTTATTCACTCAAGAAACATTACAAGGGAACTCTCGTCCCAATTCTAAACATTACAATTCAATGTTATGGAGGTATGGAGGAGGATTTGGGTTGGAACGAACAAGGCGTTCCCTCAACTATAGGGAGTTTTGCTATGTCAAACAAATCGGTCTTTCGAGGGTTTAGTTTGATTGAAGGAGTCTATCGACTTACCATTCAAGATAGGTGCAGTAATTGTAGTCATGCAGTGTGCTCGTCAAAAGAAGAGTTTCGGGGGGGTATCGGACTAGGCATAAGATAGTTCCTAGCTTTGTTAGGAATTTGATGCGGTTGTCCTTGTCCTATTAATCTTTGTAACAACTTCAGAGATTAACAACTTCAAATGAAGAGTTTTGGGGGGGTCTTGTATTTGAGTCAATGTGGACATCTGAGGAGGAATGTGGGGATATTATCCAGCAACAGTGGTCCATTCAAAGCTCTGGATAAAACACAGCACAATTAGCCCAAAAGTTGAGGAAGAGCTAAGTCAAGTTGAGGGCTTGGCATGAGGAGAAGTTTCAAGGTATGGAGAACAAGAGGAGATGCTTAAATTGCACATTGCCGAGATCCAAACAGTCCAAACTCAGAGGAGAATCAAGAAGAGGAAGAAAACCTCATCAACTCCTCAAACTTCCTTTGGAGCAAGAGGAGTTATATAGGCACCAAAGGTCACGGGTTAATTACCTCAGATTTGGTGATAATAATCCGGCATTCTTCCCTACAAATTTGCATATCTTTGTCAATTACTCAGCTATGATTTTGAACTTGACTTGGGCGTGTGCCTCTTGAAATAAAGCACGTCTGTGACTGCCTATCATGTGTAGCATGGCTCAACCTTAGTTTGAAGTAGCCCGAAGTTCCAATAACTTGCTGGTTTAAAATTTACCTGAGTCCCAAACTTCTCTTGGTTTACACAATCTGCCATCTGAGTCTATGGTCCTTATCTTGTCGTTTAGTCTTTATGTGTTTGAAATCATGGAACATGGTCCCTGCCGCTACTGATTGATTGATCATTTTCTGTTGCCTTTTAATTGAACTTGTTCTTTTGGTTTGGATTTGTGACATTTAAGATCTTTGGCATATTTGCAGCTCATGGAGACAGGTCACGAATTGGGGAACAGATACTCAAGTGATTGCACTCCAAGACATTGCAACATATGGTGCACTTTGTGTGCTTGCAAGTTTTGACAGAACAGAGCTGAAGGCAACTATACCATTTCTATTACTATCGAATAGTTCCTATGTAATATCATAGTTTGGAGTTATATTCCTGATTAGTTTAATCTATTTGGCAGAACAATGCCATAGACAATCTCAACTTCCGGAATTTCTTTGAGTTAGTCCCTGAAGTTAGGGAGCTTATTCACAATTTGTATTCAAGGTAACTTGCTATGTCTTTGTTCCTTTGAACGTGTCCATGTTGCTAGGTTGGTGGCATTCTGATTTACCTTTGCATTTTATCTTATTCTTGCCTCATTTTATTGGGTGCTAATTGCCCGTACTTGGAATTACCATCTTTTTACTTCGTATTCTGATTCGAACACTTTTCTGTTATCATGATTGGCAGCCATTATGCATCGTGTTTGGATTACCTACGGAATTTGAAAGCAACCCTGCTTCTTGATATCCATTTGCACGACCATGTTGAGACACTGTATGAAGAGATCTGTCACAAAGCCCTTATCCAGATTCCAGTATACTTACTCATTTGTGTCTGTTGATCTTCGGATGATGGTTAATGCTTTCAAAACAAGCGTTGCAGGTCTTGAGAAAGAGCTTGAAGCTCTAATTACGTACTGACAACCAAATACAGGTACTCTCTCAAAGTTTCGGCTGATTAATCCCCTTTATTGTATGTTTTAGAGCACCTCCAATGCTTCAATACCTGAATGACCAGTGCTATTGGATTGCTAATAGACTTTATTGTATAAGTTCGGGTCATCACAAAAGTACTATTTTTCGAAGCATTTATCATCAATTATTTTCTTACAATGGATATTTTCCCTTCTAGTTGGGTAACAAACAATGGTAGTTGTATATGAGGGTTAATTTTATAAGTTCATAAAGAAATCATTTTTGCACTCCACTTTCTTATAAATGTGCACCAAGATTTAATCGACAGTTCTTGAAATTATACATAAAGCAATTTGGAGCGCATTGAGAAAATAGTGGCAGTGTAAAAATTATTTCCCAAGCTTATTTTTTGTTGCTACGGAAATTAATTTCCCAAGCTTATATATACATATCTAGAATACTAATCCAAAGCACTGAGCACTTCTATCGAACCATAGGAATTTGGCAATGTGATCTTCATCCTATGCATGGAATAGTATCCATTCAGATGACTATCGGCATACAACCATGAGACCTTGATTTGTATCAAAGCATTTGTTCGTGGACCTAAATGCCCCATTGATTTTTTTGATTTGGTACTCTTTGCTCAGGCCACTTGAACTATGTTAATTCCTGGGTTACTGCAGCACTGCTGCGTAATGTTCGAGAGCTTGATCTCATTTTATCATCGGGATCGTCTGTTTTGCTCCCAACTGACCTTTTTTCTTGTGACAAACTCGAAGTACTAAAAATGGGTTCTGATTTTGTTCTCAACATTCCGAGTTTAGTTGATTTAAAAAGTCTTAAAACCCTCAATCTCCATTCAGTAGAATTTATGGATGAGGAGTCCATTAAGAGGCTCCTTTCTGGCTGCCCTGTCCTTGAGGATTTGGGTTTATCTATATGTGGGTGAAAAAATGTTAGTGTTGTCAACATTTCAGCTCCAGCACTGAAGAGGCTTATGATAGGATATCCTTTGCCAAAGTGTTGGGAGACGAGTATTCATTACCTTGAATATACTTGTACTCAGGATGTTTGCCCATATGAGATCGAACTCAATACCCCGAGTTTGCTGCATTTTGAATACAGTGGTCTAGTTGCAGAAGGTTTTGCCAGGAATAACCTAAGTTCTCTTGTCAAAGCTAGTATCAACTTTGAGTTCTGCTATGAACAAGACGGCAATTTTACATCCATGACTTACCTTCTTCACGGGATTTCTCATGTCCGTTCTCTTCATTTATATGGTGATTGCATTGAGGTTAGTTTTCTTTTTGTTTTTCACTGGACAATAAGATTGTTTCGTGTGCATAGAAAAGATGATCCTAGTGGCTGTTAGTTTGACGGTTGATGTGTTTTGTGCTCCTGTGGAGTTGAATTGACTGAGATTCTTTTGATCGCCACTAGACTCTTCGGAATTATGGCGGACTTAGACTTCCAGTGTTTCATTCTTTGACTACTTTGAAGCTCGGTGGTAAGAGAGGTCTCCAGTGGGAATTGCTGCCAAATTTACTTGAATGCTCTCCAAATTTGAGAACTCTTGGTTTTGATACGAGTTATGCAGTTCTCAATCTATGTTTTTCGCGCGTCTAGTTTGTTCATATGGTTTTTATTTGTGATCTTAGGCACTTGGGGACTACGAGTACCATGACAACGACGACTCTGAGGTCCGGTATCCTCCTGAGCATGTACCTACTTGTTTGTTAGCTACCCTTGAGAAAATTGACATGGGGATATTCAGAGGGCAACAGTGTGAGCTTAAGGTGGTAGAGAACTTTTTAACTAATGCGAAAGTTTTGAAGATTGTGCATATGTGGTTTGACCACAATCAAATGCGGCTAGGACGATCCGAATACGAATACGAGGTTTTCAGGAAGCTATTGGAAATTCCAAGGGGTTCAACAAGTTGTAAAGTTTTGGTTTCTTGAACTTTTATATTGCTCACGGATCTTCTCTATGACAATTGGTTGGTTTCTGGTACCGATTTCAAATCGTTCGTCTACGTGCTTGTTTGGTTTGTGAGTATTCCTCCTTGCTCCACTTGGTTCAAATATATGCTGTCTTCTCTCCCCCCAACCTACCGAGGACAAGTTGAACAGAAACGTTTGGGTGCTGAAGACAATCCGTACACTGACACGACTTGACGCCGAGGAACTCCCATCCGATTTGCTTTCATGAACAAAGTCGCGCGTGGAACTTTTGAGTATCAGTCTAGTATATTTGACGCATATGTATGTTAACCTTGAACCAGTGCAACGTATTGATCTATCACACCTTCTGCTTTTCCGGCTAGTTTGCGCATATGTGATTCCCAGTGGTTTTGATTCGTCTCCGCGAGACTAATTTGAAGGAAAGCATAAGATGAATGTCCATATACCTATTTACTGCGCGCCCCTCATGAAGATCTACACCCCTTTTTTCCAGATGAGTCTGGCATGGTTTAGCTTGAAAGAGAGCACCCAAAATAGACCATTTCTAGTCTCCCCTTAAATACCTTTGTTTTGGGAAGGTAATGCCCCGTTCCACTAAAGTTTTTTTTATTTTTTAAGTACTTATTTTTTTGCTTTACGAGACAGATCATTTTCTCCCAATACATCATCTTTAGTTTAAAAAATATTCAAATAAGTACTTAAATATAAAAATTTAAGAAAATTACAATTCAACGAGTACCTATCTATTTTGGTTAGCCCCTTATCCTGAATCAAATACTTCCTTTCCGCTTGTAACTGGTAATCAACCCAACTTATGGTAAGCATGAATCTTGGTTGGCAATAGTTTCCCCCCCAAGTAGGGATGCTGTAGCTCGTGCATGCGCTGCAAATCTTGGTTGGCAATATTTGTAGCGCGCAAAATGATCCGTTTCAGATAACTTCCAAATAGTTTTCTCATTGATAAAAATTCTGTAGCGTGCCAGGATGATCCGTTTTGAGATAACTTCAAACAGTTTTCTCATTGATAAGAAAATATAAGACGTTTTCTCTTCATTACAAGTCAATTGAGTCATTGCGCACGTGAGCATTATAGACGTCAACTTTGGTTCATTTTGCACTTTTTTTAGCAATCTAATTGGTTTTCCTCAAGCAACGTTTCATTTAAAATTGAATTATTCTAACTATAGATTGAGCAAAAATAATTGTATTCGTTTTTCAGGAATGAAAAGAAAATAATTGAATTGTGGTGATCGTTGTAGGTTGATACGTGACTTCAACACTCGTGTTGGGAAAAATGAATTTGGATAGTCTATCAATTTTTGACCTACTTTATATTCTTTAAAAATGTCTAAAAATTTATCGCCAAGTCTCAAACTAGGTAAAAAAAAAAAAAAAAGAACCCCAAAAATAAAGGGGACTAAGAAATTGCGGATGACCCTCTCTCGCGGGATGCTCAGCGGGTCAACCGAACCGCCAAAATTCATATATTAAGATCTGTACCCAAAACTGTTGCATCCCGGCTGACCTGAAGAAATTCAAATACCCAATTCGGAACCCTTATTCTTTCGATTTCTGGTCTCTCTCTCTCTCTCTCTCTGAGAATGGAATGATCTCTTTTATTTCAACAGATTTGTAGCGTTGGTCTCGGGCCACTTCCATGATTCTCGGAGATGATAGCTGCCACGGAGGGCTCCCTGCCAAGATACAAAGCACAAAGTATAAGAATCAGTAATGAACTTCACTCTATGAATTAAACAGAATAAGACCAATTCCTGTATTCCACTGAAACAAGAAACAACGTTGTAGAGAAATGGAAAACTCAATGCTTTGACACAAAGAGTAATTGGAGATTACAAAAGTAATAAGCAGGGAGGAAAAAATCATTATTGGTAGCCCAGTGTTGTAGGAGAGCGGGATATTCCAATTGCTTCATACCACAAAAAGTTAATTTGTCAATCAATAAAACTAAAAGGTATTCCAATTGCTAATGTACATTATTCATGTCCCATTCGCCAGAAAAGCATTGCTTCATTTGACACTAATCAAATGTCCAGGGGACTCGCTAAAGCTTGCCATAGTAAATAGCTAACCATCCAATTGATTCAGACAAGAAGAAATACGGAAGTTGCATCGTCCAACCTTCACACACTAGAAAGGGAGAGTTACGAAACTGGCACCATTCATCACTTCCATGTCTTTCAGAGAGAATAGAGTTTCCTATGCACAGAGTGCCTGAACTAAGGCGAAGAGCGTGCAGAAAAGCAAATTCCTAAAGCCTTAAATAGGTCGACCTGAATCAACCAATTTCTGAAGAAGATGGTAGTTATGTCACTCTGGTGGTAATGTCAGGACGACAAACAAAATAAGAACAGAGAAAGACAAGGTTCTCTATTTGCAGATTGCTCTAAAAGATGACAAAGATCAAAGAGTTGGGAGGGATGGAGTGATGGAAACACGACGCTATACATGTACAAAGTCATGTCCAACTTTTCGAAGTGGCAGTCCAGATCAATAAGCTGCAGTCAGATTACAAGTATTAAATTGACGTGCACAATCGAAGGGACATCTTTTGTTTATCGGCCATTCAATGGACAAGAAAAACTTTAGCTTCGAAACTTATTTCAAGTAAAAAAACAAGCAACAATTTATAGCACCATTATTTATAGAGGTTGTAAGATTATTTCCAACTGATGATGCCTAAAAGAAAATAATAACACATTGGCCATAGCAGAATAATAAGAGGGTAAACAAATATTTTACCTGCTTAATTGCCTACATGAAGCCTGAGTTCAAAGGATCCAGAGATCTTGCATAAATAGCTCAAACACCTGTCATAATTTACATTATATTTGTGCTAATCGTGCAGAGCAAGCAAATTAGTACAAACTTTCAAGATCCCGAAAGAGAGAAGACACAACACTATAACTATAATGGACAACAAAGAATCTTCCAGCAGGGTTCATGAAACTAGAGAGGAGGTCATAGCAGAGTAAACAGAGGATATAAACATCAGTAATGTAAGCTTCCACCCAGAAAATCACATTGCAAATGGTATCACATGGATAGCAAACGGCCAGTCTCTTCAATTACCGTGCCGGATATGTCCTCACATTAGCATGTATATCTATTATCTATATTTCTCTACTGGGTGTATTCAAATAGATTTGGGCATCATGTGCATGATTAACTACAAAGACTTTTTGCCCAATTAGTTGTATATAAACAATGCTGCTTTCAATTTCGTGAGCTCCAAATACAAACTTCTGATATACTATTTACCAAGAAAAAACGACATTCAAGAAGAAAAAAAAAGATGTCTAACTCTATTAAAGAAGAAACATATGCAGAGTTTAACAATTACAGTGTAACATCAAGAAACATTACCATTACAAGACATCTATCTGTTCATTAAAGAGGTCAATGCTAACATGATACTTACTTCCCGGGCAGCCGATACAGAACATCAGAAATCCGTAACATACCACTTAATTATGTATCCATACTTTGAGTATAAAACTCAAGACATGGTATTTTATCCCTTGGCACTTGTTTCTGAATAATTGTTGCAGAAAAAGGGAAACAAGGGAGAAAGAGAGAGGAAGGAAGTTCAGGGTCCACTACAAATTTCAAGTCCTCAAAATACAAATCATGCCACAAACATACCAAGTTACGACAGGATGAGAACAAAAACCAAACAGTGTAGCATTATCTTAACTAGAGTGTACAAATGGACCAATTTCTGCAGTGTTAACGCCTATCTTTCCATGGGATACCAAAACAAAGGTTTTTCCTCGAGTTTCATACTCTACAGCATGACATGAGGACAATTCTTAAGAGCTTCCCAGCGCCCCCCACCCCC
>JAOTQK010000019.1:2522262-2555803 GCA_025642025.1 Rhododendron ferrugineum
AACGAACCGCACTCCTTCGTATACATCAGGAGTCCATTGATGAGAAGGGGCTGGGGAAAGCTTGAACCCAATTCCTAGAGTGATGAATATTAACGCAATTGAAATTCCTCGGGATGAAATTTTAATAATGTCAGGGCTAGTCCTTGCATTTATCATAAACCTCAGGGAAGTTTATTGAAATTAACCTCCCTCTTTTCTTCTTCTTCTTTTTTTTTTATTTTTATTTTATTTCTGAGAGTTTCGGACTCCATAAGCTCTCCTTTTAAAATTCCGCGCCACCGTATCGGTCCGTCTCAACACAGTTTGTCTCAACTCCGTCAGCTGACGACGGTGTTGCCGTCCCCACTGGATCCTGCCTACAAGGTATAGCCGATTCTCTCTCTCTACATTCTCTACACGCCTTTGAACTGCACTGTGTTTGATTCTAGGGCTTTTCTGAGTTCAGTTTTTAATTCCTATTAGTTGCTCACGGTTTGTGGTTGACAAACGAACCAAACCACTCGAGTTTGACCTCGTGTTCGCTCGTTTTCCGATTGGTTTGTTACACTAACAAGCCAAGCTTGAACATTTTTTTAAGCTCGTTAAGCTTTCAAACCAAACTCGAACAGGCTACTGCTGGGTTCGTTCGACTTATGATGCTTAAAACTCTCTAGCTACACAAGATCTTTGAAAAGCTCGTTGGAGACGGGCTAGCGTCATAGACAAGCCAAGCTTGAATACTTTAAAGCTCATTAGGTTTTCGAGCCAAGCTTGAACAATCAACTGTTCAGCTCGTTTATCATTATCACCCCTAGTTAGGTCTCTTTGCTTCAAACGTTTCAGATAATCCGAGGCAGCTCAAGCCTGTTCGAGGCGCTGAGTCGAAAATTCTGAACGAGGTCTGGTGGAATAATTTGATGATGATAAGTGATGATTTGGTTTGTCTTTTGAGTTTTGAGATGCAAAACTATTAATTCAGTGTTTTATGGTAGTTTTTTTAAACAGCATGTTATGCTAGTTTTTGCTAACATATCTCTTATAACTGATGTTAGGCTAGTTCATTTTAATTTTCTTGTGATAAAGGGTACTATTTTCAACTTGTCCAAATCTTTTGATTGTTGGTTTTTGTTGAGATTCAATGCTTTATTTGTTTTTTCCACTTTCTAGTTGGTTTGTGTGCGCGCACACTTGCACGCGTGTGTGTTAACTGTACAACAAAGGTCTAAAAAATGGTGCCACTCTCAGCACAGCTCTGAAGGCGAGCACCTAAGTTTCTAGTGGTTTTGAAACGCTATAGGGCGAGATACTTGCTTCTGCAGAACTGTTAACTCAATCTTCGAGGCTGGAAAAAGGGCTTCTGACTTTCTGAGCTATATCTGGGCCTGGGAAACTCTAGCTGAATTTGCTAACTTAAATTTGTTGATGTGTTATTGTAGGTGTCTTGAAGTGGAACTTTGTTGGCATGGGTGACTCATCAAGGTAAAACATGTTTCATGCATATGTACACAGACCTTGTTCTGTACTTGTTAGCTTGGCTAAGGCAGAAGAACAAGTTCTATATTACAGTATAGTGTATGTTATATAGACTCTTCGGGGTGGTTGAACTCTGTTGAAGTACCTGTGCTGCACACTTGACATTTTGGGAAGTGTATGGAATGTGACCCTACAATTTTGGTTGGACATTCACCTAAAAAACATTTCAGTTTTCGTGTTTACGGCTGAATTATGCATAGAACTCTGATATTATGCATGAAAGAGTCCGTGACAGTTTTGACCTCTTACGTGAGGAAATAAGATAATCACAGTAATAAATGTGTATTTCTCATATAATCCCTGTGTCGTTGATATTTTTTTTGAACGGCCCCTAGGTCGTTGGTATGATAAGCAGATGAATTCGATACTTAGATACATACCCTTTCCTGACACTACTTGTGTGTTAATTTCAACTGCGCGTTGGAAGTACAATAGTTGGTGTTCAAATATTCTCTTGGCACATTAAATCCCGTAAATTACCTAGGAGGGGCTTTTTAGTGATACGTGTCTACTGTCTTGTATGCATTCCTGTCTGTGATAGGCTACTAGATCTTTCCTCTTTTCAGTGGAATGGCAATTTGTGGATTTCTCTCGAACGTTGTGTACTTGTGTATTAACCTCTTTTTAGCTTAGCTGTGTACAAATAGAGGAATGATGACGTACCATTAAATACTTGTATAATTTTTACCTGTCAACCATATTAAAATCTGTTCATGTGGTTCTGAGGCAGGGGCTTTAACATAGTGTGGTATGTTTCATTCGTTGCACATAAATTCCTTGTCTTTACGTAATTAAGAAAGAATTTCAGGGAGGATGTCAAAAGTACACTACGGATACTTGTTGCCACGGATTGTCATCTGGGATATATGGAAAAGGATGAAATACGTCGGCATGATTCATTCCAGGCATTTGAAGAGATATGCTCAATAGCAGAGCAAAAGCAGGTGATGTGTTTTCCTTTTCGATTTTGTTTTGAAATGTCGGTACTGTCATTATAAGTTTTGTCATAGACCATGTTATTACCCTAACGTTGCTCATATTACACGTTGTTGTACAATGACTGATACTTAACTTGGCATCAGGTGGATTTCTTGCTCCTTGGTGGTGACCTTTTCCACGAGAACAAGCCCTCAAGGTCAACATTGGTGAAAGCCATTGAAATTCTGCGTCGCCATTGTCTCAATGATCAACCAGTGCAGTTCCAAGTTGTCAGCGACCAGACTGTCAACTTTGCAAACTCGTAATGGCCTATTTTTGTGCTGGATTTGTTATAGTTAGAAAGGAATATCTTTTACGTTGAAGAATTGATGTACTGATGTGGGGTTGCTAAACAATTTTTAACTGTTTGTTCTTTACTTGAGAATGTATTGGAAAAGTGTGTGTTTTTTTTACAGTTTCGTATCTGTTTAACCCTCTTAATGCCTTAACAGAACTTAATTATCCCCCCTAGATGCCTGGATTTAT
Organism: Rhododendron ferrugineum; assembly: GCA_025642025.1. Lineage (NCBI taxonomy): Eukaryota > Viridiplantae > Streptophyta > Magnoliopsida > Ericales > Ericaceae > Rhododendron > Rhododendron ferrugineum. The sequence goes on from JAOTQK010000019.1 coordinate 2,525,239, forward strand.
TGTTGTGTCCATTTTATTTGAGTATGTTCCATTGTGCCTTTTTTCAACTGCTGCATTGGAAATTTGGAGAAAGTTATAAGGTTATCGCTCTGTTTGCCTCCCTGGATTCTATTTCTATTTAAACATAAGCAGGTCTTTTGTTATTTTGTTAGGGATTTCATTGCTTTCTAAGAAGAAAACACAAGAAGATTCCAAAGTGGCAATCATATGTGTGTGCGTGCATTCTTACGAACATCATACAAATGTATTTGTGCAAAAGCGGTGTTTTTTAGCTTTAGATAAATATGTGTTTGTGTGTTATGCATGTTTGAATTTGCAATTTTATTAGTATCTGCGTTTGGAAGATAGTTTTCATGTTGTAATGACTTTTTGATGTTAACAGGTTTGGTCATGTAAATTATGAGGATCCTCACTTCAATGTTGGCATGCCAGTGTTCAGCATTCACGGGAATCATGATGATCCAGCTGGAGTGGTATTGAGTGTGTTCAGTTAAATGTTCTAGAGCTCCATTTGTATGGTTGGGCCTATCCTGTTGATCTCAGGGATTTACTTTTGGCTTTAATGCTACTTTGAAATCCCCACGCTGTTTTTTAACTGGAATTTTATCCGATTCTTGAAGTTGCTAACCATTCTTTTTTCTTCCCACTATCAAACTAGAATTACAACTGATTTCCGCTATATTAGTTGGTGGTGGTGGTCATGCATACTTGGAGTGGTGTTGAGTGTATTCAGTTTAATGTTCTATAGCTCCATTTGTATGGTTGGGCCTATCATGTTTATCACGGGGATTTACTTTTGGCTTTAATGCTACTTTGAATCCCCATGCAGTTTTTTTAACTGGACATTTTATCCGATTCTTGAACTTGCTAACTATTCTTCTTTCTGCCCATTATCAAACTAGAACAACTGATTTCCGCTATATTAGTTTGTGGTGGTGGTCATGCAGGTCATCTCGGCAGTCCTATTTAAGATTTAATGTTCTGAAAATAATAACACCCGTGTGACTTCAGTTTTTGAATATTAGTTGGTTGTTTTCTGTTGTGACAGGACAACCTCTCGGCAGTTGATATCCTTTCTGCTTGTAATCTGGTGAACTATTTTGGGAAAATGGTTCTTGGAGGTTCTGGTGTAGGGCAGATCGCTCTATACCCAATTCTCATTAGGAAGGTCTGTCAGTAAATTCAATTAACCAGTTACCGGAGGCTATGGACATGGATAATTAACTAACTTCAGTAACTTGCAACTTGAATCACAGGGTTCAACGTCTGTGGCTCTGTATGGCCTTGGAAACATTAGAGATGAACGTCTTAATAGGATGTTTCAGGTGCGCGTTCTAGATAGTTGGTTTTCAGACTGTTATTGGCTTTAATGCACCTCACATGTTATTTTTATTTTTGAAATATCAGACGCCGCATGCTGTACAGTGGATGCGACCTGAACCTCAAGAAGGATGCCAAGTATCAGACTGGTTCAACATTCTAGTACTTCATCAGAACAGGTTCTAGTTATTCTTAGAGATGGAATTTATCATGCATGAACGGAGAAGTATTTTATTTTTATCAGATGCATACGAAGGTGCTCAATGAAAGGACTTCAATTATTTTTCCTATTTAGTTCAGATCTTTCTCTTATGTCCTTTGCAGGGTGAAAACAAATCCTAAAAATGCTATCAACGAGCACTTTTTGCCACGTTTTCTGGACTTCATCGTGTGGGGGCATGAACACGAATGTCTTGTTGACCCTCAGGTGTCAGTGATATGGTGATTTCCTCATCATTGAATCCCTTATGGTATCTCATTCATGGTCTTTTATGACACAGGAAGTTCCGGGTATGGGTTTCCACATTACTCAGCCAGGCTCTTCTGTTGCAACATCACTAATTGATGGAGAATCAAAACCGAAACATGTACTTCTTTTGGAGATTAAGGTTGTCTTTGGACAGTTTAACCATTCTGAATCATATTTATGTCTTATTTCTTTATCAGACAATAGTTGTTGCTTCTTGTTCTTCTTCAATTACTTTGCTGAGCTACGTCACTCTGCATTTTGATGAATTTACACAGGGAAATCAATATCGCCCAACCAAGATACCTTTAAACACAGTTAGGCCTTTTGAATATGCCGAGGTAAGTCGAATGGTGTTGATTTTCAAGTCAGAAGTAATGGTTGTTGAACTTTCGAATGTTCATGAGCAGGTAGTGTTGAAGGACGAAAGTGACATTGATCCTAATGATCAAAATTCAATGCTCGAACATTTGGACAAAGTGGTAAACTTTCTTCTTCTAATGTCTCATCTTTTCATTGGCAAGAAATGGTATGGTATTTCTACCATTCTTTACCTGCTTGTGGTAGTTGTTCTGCTGTCTGTGTACTAATTTTTCCTGATAATTTTTAAGTACTTTACATTTTTTAGGTCAGAAATATGATAGACAAGGCTAGCCAAAATTGTAGTAACAAATCAGATGTCAAGCTTCCATTGGTCCGAGTAAAGGTAATATTTCTTTTATTGTGTCAAGGGAATGCTTTGGTAAGAGGGATTTTGCAATTGGCATATCTGAGCTCCCTTCTTGTTTGTCGCCATCTCTATATTCTGCATTACCTAGTTATCTGTCTTGTTTGATTTGACAGGTTGATTACTCTGGATTTATGACAATAAATCCTCAAAGGTTTGGGCAAAAGTATGTGGGGAAGGTACTTTCTATCTTTTAGTAACTTATAAGGATGAGAATGCATTGTTTCCTTTTTGTCGTTGTCCTGTGATCTCAAGGATGCTTTTTCCCCTTTTCATTTTTCTTTTCCTTACACTTGAATCAAAATCTTAATCTATTTCTTGATCTTGTAGGTTGCAAATCCCCAGGATATTCTCATATTCTCAAAAGCTTCAAAAAAAGGTCGCAGTGAAGGTATTTTTGATGCTCTTACAGGCTCCCAATCTTTTCACTTATTAGTGTGTTGGTTTAGTTCTTCGATGGTGATAGAATACCATGTGTTTCTTCCTGTGACGTAGCCAAAATTGATGGTTCTGAACGGCTTCGACCTGAAGAACTAAATCAACAAAATATAGAGGCTTTGGTTGCTGAGAACAACCTGGTATTGATCAAGTTTCATTCTTTTGTTTCTCTTTACGTAAGCTATTGACATGTTAATTCATTTGGTTCTTTTCATTCTGAAACATGAACATCACTTTCCGTTACGGTGGAGCTCTGGTACATGAACATCATTAATTGAGTAGTCAAGCCTATTTTCTTTTTTCCCAGAACTGAAAGAGGGGAAAGCCTTCTCTGTGTATGTTTTCGCAACTTACATTAGGTCCCCAATTAGGCATTGTCTCTACTCTTTATTGCCATTATGCCATATACAGGCTTCTGGTTTGTACATGCAGTGTTAGTTGTTTTGTTCTTCTTTTCAAGTGGAAATGACAGTAAAAATTAATTATATAACTCTTCAGCTAAGATGGCATTTATATGCTTGACTATACAATTTCCGTTTGCATTATGTTGTTCTAACTGATGACCAATTTTACAGAAAATGGAGATCCTTCCAGTTAATGATTTGGATGTTGCACTGCACAATTTTGTTAACAAGGACGACAAAATGGCTTTCTATTCATGTGTGAAGTACAACCTTGAAGAAACACGCGTGAGTATTCCATTTCCGTCTTGCTTCTTAAGTTGCTGTGGAAAACTTGCAAGGAGCCTTGGATGACATTAAAAATAACATGAGCATCTGGCTCTTGGATACCAATGTTAATTTTTTTATAATTTATTTTACTTGTGCCTGTGTCACATGTCTATAGATTTAGAGTTGGGTTTCTAATGCTTACATTACTTTGCAGAATAAAATTGCTAAAGATGCAGATACTGTAAAGTTCGAAGAGGAAGATCTACTTCTCAAAGTTGGAGAATGCTTAGAGGCAAGTGACTGAAATTTGTACTATTCTTTACTGGTTAGTATTTAATGATAGGTATTGCAACTGCTGTAAAGGTATGTTATGGTTTGGGGAAGATGAAGTTTGCCTCTTGCTTCCTGCGAAACATAATATCTTTGACACGATGACCTGACACTGGAAATCAAATTTTATAGGGAGTTCCTAAGATAAAATAAGAGTTCATTGTTTCTTAGCCTTGGAAGAACCGAAGAAGGTATATTTGCATGTAGTACCATACTACCATGTTGTTTTGAATAAGAAAAGGATTTGTTGGACAGGAGACAACACACACCCTCTCTCTACACACACATGCACTTATATGTACACCTCTCTACCTTTCCCTTTTGACCCCAGCCTTTTTATTATATCTACTTTTGTCTGAATTCATGTGCATTATTTTTTACGGATAAAGCTACAAGAGAGAAGTTGGTGCAATTTTTTCATGCTGATCCAAGGTCACCCTGGCATCACATGGGCATTTTGGGTGTAAGGGCTGACTAGACTCCCCAACCATGCAACAATTAACTGCAGGGGTGACACTTGATATTTGCAGGAACGTGTGAAGGAAAGGTCAGTACATTCTAAGGAACCACAGTTCACTTCTACTTCACAGTCCTTAGAGGTAATTATTCCACATTTTCCATTCATTTGGTTGTCCTACAAGTCCTCTGAATATCTGTTGAGGCGTTTATTTTTTGTTGTACCCAGGACACTAGAAATGCTGGAGGAGTTGGAAGTGCAGTTTCCTTCAGTGATGATGAGGATACCACTCAATTTACAGGTTCAATGTCTACCAGCAGAGGTAGGAAAGGGTCATCAGTACCTTTCAGGTCCTCTCATGATTCTGAAGAAGTTGGTAAGACTTCAAGAGGCAGGGGCAGGGGCAGAGGAAGGGGAAGAGGCAGGGGCTCTACTAACTTAAAGCAAACAACTCTTGATGCATCAATTGGATTCCGCAATACACAGAGGTTACTATGTTTCTAATCACTGGTGATTTTTTATATGCGAAGTGTGAACTTTTTGTTTTGATAAACTGTTTCAGTGTTTTGGCCCTCTGGCACAATGTGATGGACAATGAAAGATTATTCTGCCAGCTATTGCTGGCTAAATATTTGGTCTGGTGCTAGATTTGAATTAGTCATGCTTAACGAGAGATGGTGCAAAAATATCACTTGGGCAGAAGACGCTATTGATGTAGAAAATTAGAATTCAGAAATAATTGCTCACTGCGAGTGGGATCTAATCTCTAGATCTAACTAAAGAAGAAGAATTTATTTGAAGAGGGCAATGACCGGTTTGTCCTGCTTGGCAGTTCAACAGCATTTGTTTTGCTATTGACAAGTGAGCTGTCACAAGATATGTATCAGAATACAGGGCTATTTTGATTGATCAACATTCACTCTTGCCACTTTTTTGAGAAACATCATTTAATTGGTCGCATTCATGCTTGCCAGTAAGTTTCATGAGGAACTGTGTTACTGCAGATCTGCATCAGTTGCAGCAGCAGCATCAGTCCGAAGCATCGCTGATGATGAGGATAATGTGGATTCTGGTTCAAGTGATGAAGCGTGGAAAAAGGGCGTAAATGAAGTTGATGAAAGCTCTGTATGGCTGATCTTCTTCGTCTTCCCTGTATTACATTTTTATATTTGTACTCAGTGTGGATGCTTTTTCTAGTTAAACAAGTTTCATGCGCTCAAGGTGGCTGTGGGCTTTCTTTTCTGGATCTTTCTCTGAACCTTGAGGAAAAATACTAATTGACCATACCCGATGCTCAAAAGTGCATTTTCCAGATTTATTTCCCTACATCCGTGCATCAGTTCATGACAACCATAGTTGAGCCACTGCTTGAAATTAGTTCCCTTGTTCCGAAATTTAGGCACTTTTTTTGGCATAGTAGCTCTTGCATTGCAGTTGCTCTGCTTCGAGTTTCTCAGGTTGATTCTATTAACTACTTGCTTCACTTGCTGAATCAAATCTGGTATTTACGCTCTTAAGGACGATGGTGAAACCCTTCGAGGCAAAGGAACCAAAAGAGCTGCTCCCAGAGGTAGACGTCCTGCAGGACCTGCACCATCTAAACGAGGAAGAAAATCAGACAACTCCAACACTTCATCTTCGATCCATAAAATGCTCATGAGTAATGATGACTACGACGACGACGATGATGACACATCAAGGAGAGTAAACAAGTCTCAACCGCGGGTAGGTGATGTTTTTCATGAATTTTAGCCTGTGGATTATGTTGTTTCTGCTTTATACTCAAAGAATTGAAGCTCTCGCATATACCGCATAATGGCATTCTTTCTCTCTCTTTATTTTTTCTGCCATTCTAAACTTTCCTTCAGATTTGAGAAGAATACTGCTTTTATCACTTTTTCTATTGCTAAGAAACTGTCAATGGTAGTAACCTTTGTTTAGATATTGCTATGATTACAGTATTACACCTTTCTTAAGAAGTTGTCTTGATGTACTGGCCCTCTCTAAGTAGGACCACCATACCTCAAAGGGAATACCCAGAACACAAGAAAGATACCGGAAAGAGAGAGATAGTACACGGAGAGAGAAATTGATACTGCAGATCAACCAGTAGCGAGAGAGATGTGCTAGTTAGTGACAAATGTTCGGAGAAGAGGATGTGCTACTTGCAACTTGCCCTCTATGGCTCTATTGTTCAATGAGAATTCAATAGATAGAGTATTATCGTGTGCCCGAAATGAAAAAGTTATTCAGAAAGTGTGCGCATAATCTTTGCCCAGTAATTCTATAAAAGTCTTTCCCCAGTTGTGTCTTATACTACCATCCATCAAGAATACCTATTCCGTGATTGTCGTTGCCTTCTGTTTGTTTTTTCTGTATCAGGGAATTTTATGATTGCAATTCCTCTCTCTTTTTTTCTGTATGGAGCATGTTCTAGTTAAGCGGGATGGTTTTGACCCTTGCTAAAGTCCTTTGAAGTTCGATTGGTAATTAGTCTTTTCTTTTGCAGGTAACAAGAAATTATGGTGCCCTGAGAAAACAAGTGCCCTAGAGATTACATGGTCCTTTTCAACCAATACTGGCCTGCATCATGTCATGTACGAATTATCCCTTCTGCAAAGCATTCTGTTGTGACCTTACGACAAGAATAGAATGGTATGTTGAGCTTTGGAAAGTATATTATGCAGATTAGGACTGGGAACAGAAGGTTTACAACACCTTTTATAATCTGTACATTTCTCACCTATGAGTTCATAATGGAATGATAATGGCTTGATTGGCCATTGAGCCTTGTTATGCGTGCAATTTGCAGAGGTTGATGCCGTAGAATGCTTTTATTCAGATGATTAGTAGAGTGGTTACCGTGAACGTGCTAGTATCAGCCATTAGGGTACATGCAAGAGTCATTTGCGAGATGGGGGATCTGAGTCGCAGGATGGGCTTGGAGCATGGCTCCTAAGCAATTCAGTTTCTTGTTTGCAGCATTCACTTCCACCCGATTGGTAAACGGCATTAGTAGTCAAAAAGTGTGGAGAGGCTGTTAGATTTTGGTTATAAATAACTTGATGAATTTCCGGGGTTTGTCTAAAAGGCGTGGGCAAGCTTTCCTCTGGGCAACTTTTATCTATTTGTTTTGTTGATCAAGAAGTTCCTATTTCTCTCGAGTGAAAATTGTGATGAAAATGCTCAATGTCAAACAATATGCAAGTGAACCTAGCTTTTGATGGTTTGTTCTTTTTTCTCCCAACTACGACAAAGTTGGGCATTTTCGAATTTCTCTTCATGAAAAGATTCCTACCTAATTCCTTCGTTCCGTAAAATTTTAATTCCATTCATATTTAACTGCGAAAGAGTCAAATTACCAAGCATGTCCTGTGCAAGCGATAATAAAGTGAAACAAGTGAGGAAGAATCTTAAGTTACTGCAAGTATTCAACAAAAAATTGAGATCTTGATGTTTTTGCTCCAACTTCGGTTGGGCTCGAATAAACCAAAAAACAAAAAATGAAGTGAAGCGTGAACTATACAAAACTGGCTACTTTGCTACCTTTACCGAAAGTACACCTTCTGAATTACGTTTGTCAAACTTTTCCCTTCGTTGCACCCACTGATTTTCCCCTGCTCACAACAAAATAAAATATGAAAATGAGTACAAATGCCAAACCCTGCAGAAGAATTAAAAAAGGCAGTGCCTGATTTGTGATAAACAATGATCATTATCATCTTCGCAAATAAATACGTATCATCTTCGCAAATAAATACGTAAGATGTAATTATGTTGATGGAGCGCAAACTAAACTAAGTCAATTGGCTTTACATTTGCCCAATTACTTGAGCTCGTACACAGTGCAAAATACCAGATAAGACCACAACGCCGGACTCTATTTCCTGATGTGGCTCGATCTGTTCCAAAAATCGGAAAGGGGCTATGTATTCTGTATTCCTTTATCTATATCTTCTCAAGGAAAGTTAATTCTTGTCTATTTCAGCAAGAAGTATATGAGGTGTATGCCAAAACATATTATGATGGTATGTAGTCAGCATAACTGGTAGCCTAAGATCCTGATACCATCAAAACAAATTATTATGGTGGACAGGTAGTTAATATGTTCAAATCCTCTTTGCCCATTCTCATTCTGGTGGACAGGAAACCGGGAGGACTCCGGATAAATTTGCAAACGTTCACAACACAACCAAAACCACAAAACTTGGATAACTCTGCGGTTCACTTAGTCAAAGATTTTTGGCTAAGGAAAGACAGAGATTTGTCTTTCACTAGTCACTCTCCCAAACGAATTCCAAGTTCTCGTTCTTTAGTACGTCTTCGAACCAAATCACAAGGAGCTAAAGTAAAGTGTTAGTGAAACTGAAACACCATCATATAGGAATCTCCACTGTGTAACAAAGATGTGAAAGAGAAAAGACAGGACTATTTGATTGGATGAATACTGAAGAGATATTTATGGTTAATCATTTCCCTATGTTTGTATTCTGTTGTGAATTTCCGACGCTTTTGCTTAAGTGTATTGTGTAGATCAATGTTTTATCAGGACATTGTTCAAAAGCAAGCATTTGCAAGTTTGGTTTAGTAAGCGGTGGAAGCTACATTATTTTCTTCAAATTATTAGTGGATATAATATGCTAGGAGTATGCATTTATTTCACAGATTTTACTCCTGATTTTCAATCAAATAGCTTCAAGATGATTAGCTAGTTTTCATGAAGATACTTAATTATGCAGAAAACAAGATACAAGAGCTCAAGTAACTGGTTGATATACCTTTGGAACAATCAATCCCGCTCTGTCACTCTTTGGAGGTGCAATTTGCTTCGTCACTTTCTGAACCTGAACGATGCCTCCAGCTCTGATATTGGATCTCTGACTCATGGCATTCTCTTTACCATCACCCAGTCTATTATACTTCTCGACTCCCACTTTGCCAACCAACTTTGGAGGTGCAATTTGCTTCGTCACTTTCTGAACCTGAACGATGCCTCCAGCTCTGGTATTGGATCTCTGACTCGTAGCATTCTCTTTACCATCACCCAGTCTATTATACTTCTCGAGTCCCACTTTGCCAACCGCTTTTGCAGCCGTAGTCGCAGAATCTTGTTTATTGGCTCTATCTTGTCTAATTACTTTGGAATGTACACCCTGGTTGACATGAAAAGTTGGAACATGATTCAACTAAATACATAAAGTTCTAGGGACAAGTTCTAAATTCAAGAGCCGTTGCTGTTATACATCAGAATGGGAAATACTTCAAATTTGATATTGGCTCTATGTTGTCTCATTGCTTCAGAATGTACACTACACCCTGGTTGATATGAAAAGCTGGAACATGATTCAACTAAATAGTTACAGTTCCAGGGACAAGTTCTAAAATAAAGAGTCATTGCTGTTATAGATCAGAATGAGAAATATTTCAAAATTTGATATTGGAATTAACTTTATGAAAACAGTAATGGATATCTGCGAACTGTGGTGATTCCCAAACAATCCAATGAATATTCTCAATATTCATCATACTTGCCACTAATCCACAAGTCTGGATTGCATATAACTAGATAAGTAACAGTAATACAAGATTTCAACGAAAACTTGTTGAAGTTTGTGAGATGATTATATCAATAAAATCACTGTAAATACTCACCTTAGATTTTGCATTTTCCAGATGGGTTGACTTTGCAGCAGCCACGGTTTTGCATCCACCTCTTGGTTTAGAAATCAAATCCTGATTTTTTGCAGGAGAGTCTTTGGACGTACTTGGCATTTTTACTTTGTCCGTAGTACTTTGAGGCGCTCTCATGACATTTCTATTATCAGGAGTTATGTCTTTATTCTGTGATGCAGGAAGTGTTTTGTTCTTAACATAATACCCAGGGTGGGAAGAGGATCCCACACTCGATTTTCCTGAAGAAGATTTACATCCCTCTGATTGCCTCCCACCATCTCTCTCTGCCCTTGATGCATGTCTAGTAGCACAACTTTTTCTAAGAGTAATCTTTAGAGCTGATAGAAGCCCATTTGTGTGACTAACAGCTTGACTAGACACCTCCAATAACTTCTGTTGTTTGTTCTCACTATTCTCTGAAGTAATGGTGCTCACTGATTGGTACTCTTCCTTAATTGCTCCAGAGTTTGAACTGGTTTTCGAATCCCGAACAATAGATGATGGGTTTGGGTATTTCGGTCCAGACATTCCAGTTAAGCTGCTTTTGCAAACTGAATTTGGTTTTGTTTTAGCGTTTCCTCTTGGTCCATTGCTTGGTTTGGTCTTCATTGTCTGACCAGATCCTAAATTTACCCATGAAGATTTACTGCTTAAATTCTGGACTGGGTGTCTCTTATTTGCCACAACCCCAGAATTGATTTGTCCCCACTCCCTGCTTCTGTAAGTTTTGCCTCTTGATTGTGAGACTGAGGGTGGAAGCTTTGGAGAAGATGGTTCCTGCATGGCCAACTCTACATTTGCAATCCCCTCACCATGAGGAAACACCGAAATTAATTGACGGGAAGAACATTGATGGATCCTGAAAACGTTATAGCACATTTTGTCATACATTAGCCCTTTGCTATTCTTATTAATCTTGAAAGACACTAATCTTGAAGCTACTTACGGATGGCTTTTCTCAAACCAATCATCGTCACTGCAATAGAGCAGAAGCAGAAGAAGGTTATAGTTGGATGCAAGAAGTTGATCCATATTAGTGAATTACTAGAAAACATGGAGCAACTATTTTAGAACTAGTTGTGGAGAAACTTACACGTCTTTATAACTGGAGCTAGCTTCGTGATCAAGATCTACCCACATAGGAGCTTCAATTTCTTCCTGTATATGTGAATCAGCAACGACAATACCAATGTTTTCAAATCGGATTACGTATCGTGTACCATTTTTTTCATTTTATGAATCGTATCGGAATACATATCTCGCACTGTAAGATATTTTAACAAAAATTAATATATAATTAAGAGTCATTATACCCAATAACACACTAAAAATCTATTGCATATATGAAAGAAGAAGTTTTTAGGATGAAAATTTCTAAGTTTCCCAGGTGAGGTCTATCACATTGAGGTGTTCTAGCGTTTTGGCTACAGGAAGAGAAGAAGAGTCCTTATCTGAAAACATCATCTGACACATATTCTTTTTTTTCCTATTTGAGCCCTAATGGATTGAATTTGGGTTTTCTTCAGATGGTTTGAACATGGTCATAATTAGATTAAACGATTTAGAACGTGTTTGGGTTCTGCTTTCTAAAATAAGGTCTAATTCGTAGTCAAAAAAAGAATGGTAAGATAAGTATCATATCAGGATATGCAATTATATCATATGATACGTTATAGTATCGTAAGATTTCTACACAAAAAGGATACGAGGTGGGATACATATAGTTTTTCTAAGGAGATGATACAAATTGTAGGATACGTATCCCGTATCGTAGGGTTGTAACAACCATGGGCAATACAAGTATGTTGGTTAACAAGATGGCTTTGGAAATTTGTGCAAAACAAAAGGAAGGCAAGTTTTTAGGGGGTACCGGTCCACAGGTTCTTTTCACTTTGGACTTGTATTTTCTTCACTATTCCTTTTTGCTTTAGGAAAGGTATGTCACATTGAATCACTAGTTTTTCAAGGAGACCGACCATAGCCAAGATCAAGAATCCCAAAATTTAAAAATACTAAAGCCGAAAAGATCAAGAATCGCAAAATTTAGAAAATACTAAAGCAGAATAAACAACAAAAGCTAGAATTGAAGTGATGATATTGATTAGATTGCACCCTTCCAAAAATTGAAAAAGAACAGAAAGGTCAAGATTAAGAATCCCAAAAGTATCTGATCGATGAGGATATTCAAGACCAAGAATCAAATAAGAAAAAATTCCTGATGATAAGGACATTCAAGACTGAGAACTAAACAAGAAAATTCAAGAATCAGGGACACAGATTCATAGCAATAATCTTATGAGCATATATATTCAAGACACAATAGTATATGGATATTCAAGACTCAGAATCAAACAAGCAAGTTCCTCAGGGACACATATTCAAAGCAATAATCAATCCCGGAAGACCGAACCCGGCATTAAGCCTGAAAGAAAAAGGTCAAGATCAAGAAATCCTGAAAATTTTCTGATCGATAAACCCTAGGATACACCCAAGCCAAGCTACTGAAGTGCATACAAAACGGAATGCCCCATTCCCATATCGATTTTTTTGCTTGAAAACAACAAGGATCACTTCTGATTTCAATCATATACCCTTTTGAACCAAAATCCCCAATCTTTTACTATTTCTTCTAGGGAAACCACAAGAACCAAAGCTGAGTTCAACAATTTCCAGGATTTAAACGAACTATCATGCAATTTTTACCCCATATAACACATACATACAAATGTAAGTCAGTAATCGGAAAATTACCAGAAAAGCCCAGTGGTCTAATCCTGGCTCGACGCTCTTCCTAGCAGCAACTCCATCTCTATCTTTGGCTATTTCAGCGTCTTTCACCATTGAAACATGGGGTTTGGGTTTCATTTTTCCCTGACCCATTTCTTTTTCAAAAAACTTCCTCTTCTCTCTCTCTCTCTCTACAACATCAGCGAACAGTCAACAGATTGATTGTGCCATTGTGGGGTTTTCTTCATCGCCATTAAACACAGAAAATGCACACGTACGACTCCGTCAAAGGGCAATAAAATGATGGTGAGGACTTGATTTGATTAATGGACTTTTCGGATGATTATCTGTCGTGGATTTTCCGATAATTGATTGTTGTGGCCCTTGGGATCCTCCCCATTTTGCAGCCTCCCATCAGTTCATTAGACCGTTGGTTAGAATTCAAAAATTGTGGAAGCGAGCAACGGATCTTGTTGTCGAGCAGACATAGGGCCAGGCCCGTACACACTTTTAATAGGGCTTTGGTTGTGAACCTAAGCCCGAAATCTTTTGGGCTTTGGTTAGCTTTAGCCCTCAAAACCAGCCCTTGAGAAGCTTGACCTGCATTTTGGATCAAACTACTTGCAAGAGTGATAAACGAACCGAACGAGCCGAATAAAATGATTGTTCAAGCTTGGCTTGACAATTTAACTAGTTTTGAAAGGACGTTCAAAGCTCCATTTGAGACAAAGCGCTTTAATCAAGTTGATTACAAACTGATCTTCAATAATTTGAATTTTTTAAGTATAATAAGTCGAATGAATCGAGCAGTGGTCTGTTTGACTTTGTTCAACCTTGGTTCGAAAACTTAACCAATTTTTTAACCAGATTATTTAATGTAGCAACTCCATCTGAAACGTGCATTTAACAAGCCAACTCAAGCTTAAACCCTGTGAAGTGCAAAGAGAGATCTTGTTAATATAAATTAAAGATCTCACCTTAGCAAACAAGGCGGGGATAGCTCAGTTGGGAGAGCGTCAGACTGAAGATCTGAAGGTCGCGTGTTCGATCCACGCTCACCGCATTTTCGTTTTTGTTCTTTTGAATTCTCTCTCTCTCTCTCTCTCGCTGGAAAGGCGGTGGGTCTGGTGGATCAACGACGGTGATTCAGGTATTGACATATGGGCTATTGTAGCTATCCGCACATTTACATTTTGGTTTTTTGTTGATATACGAAGGTGTGCTGTGAAAACTTCGAGAAACAAAATCCTTAATGGGCTCATAATATATGAGGAGCCTTAAGTCGCAATCAATTACGATCGGATAATATTCATAATCAGATTTATGTCATAAATATCAATCGAGATTTTTGCTTGGCTGTCAGCTACCTAATGCACAAACCATTTTTTATCTGAGGCACGAGAGCGGCGGTAGGAGATAAGGCTCTAAGCATGAACATGTAGAGTTTACAAAGCGTTCATAAAAATTGGCAGGCTAAAGCCGAATTTTGGATATGAACTACCAACTCTACAAGAGAGAGAGAGATACAAATAGAATTTAGCTTGAGCCAAAAATGGAGCACAGTATTGGCAAGTTTATGGATTGGACTTAGGGTTGAAGATGATTTTTTTGTGAGATTTTGCCAAACTAGGACTTTGGTAGAGGAAATGGTGGTTGAAGGTGCTCTTTATGCAGTGGTATGTATGTATATTAATTTTTCTGTTTTTCTTTTCCTAAAATCCAAATGGGCCGATTATATGTGGTTCCTACCATTCATTGAAACAAGAAGATTTCAATATCAAAATTCGTGCCAAATTAAGAAGTACAAAATTAAACAGCGCGAAAATTCGGGAATTCTCATAGGTAGCAAGAGTTAATTCTTCGGTTCATGTCAACTTCTAGCTATTAGCTATAACAGCATTTCAACTACCCCTTGGAGACTTGGAGTTTACAGGTTGGTAGTATTTCATACTAAGTAGTAGTATTTTTTATTTATTTTTTTCCCTATTTCTTATTCTCGGACACCAGATTTGTTATGATAAGGTTATGCACAGGTTTAGAGATAAATTACCAAGGAAATGGGAAATCAAAAAAGTTGGAATTTACCCAAAAACATTTATCCTGCTTCTATTTGCTATGCTAGATTGAGTTATTTTCCAGTGCCAGCTCAATGAATCACTAGAACCACATATATTGGAAGTAAGACATACTTCCAGCTGTAGATCCTAGTTGAGTCACAACTCCTGTGATCAGAGCCACAGAAAATGCCCACAGACACAACAGACAGTGTGTGAGTGAAAACAGCTGATGTTTTTTCACCCCTCAAGTGAATTGTGGATAGAAGGATATGAGATGGAGATTTTTATAATCTTTTGAAGCCTTCTGATTGGTTGATGAGAAAGAGCTACACAGTCAGTGTGTCACCCACCAC
Organism: Rhododendron ferrugineum; assembly: GCA_025642025.1. Classification (NCBI taxonomy): domain Eukaryota; kingdom Viridiplantae; phylum Streptophyta; class Magnoliopsida; order Ericales; family Ericaceae; genus Rhododendron; species Rhododendron ferrugineum. The sequence continues at coordinate 2,540,458 of JAOTQK010000019.1, forward strand.
AACTTCCAATCATTCAATCTCAACCACCCATCTCTTGATTCTCATTTCCTTCACTTATAGTATATAAATTCACTCACAGCTTCCCTTCTACACACTTCAAGTTTGCAATTCTCACATTATTTCAGAACCAGTTCCTGTCAAAAAAACCTCAATTCTAAAGCTTTGGGGAAAAGCATGGCATCAATGTTCATGGCAGCTACTTCTAGTACTAGCACTGCACTCAGACCTACCCCTTTTCTGGGTCAAACAAGGGGAGCAAATGCTAACCCTCCCAGGTTCATTGTCATGGCCTCGGTACGCATCTCTCCCTCTCTTTTCTTGGTTTAGTTAGGACTTACGCGTTTAAATGAGATTAGAGTGCTATGATGAATGCGTGGTAATAGGAGAGAGAAATTAAAAAAAAAAAACCATAAGTCGAGAGGGTAGCACCAATCGAAGATAATGTAGTAGAAGATGTATCAGGCTGATTGTTAGTTGACATGGAAATGCTGTAGTACAAAAAGGTAAAATAAACAAGGTGGTCTACTTTACTTGGGTGATTAAATGACTTATGTTCTGGGTTAATGCTTGTGTTTTTTTTAACAGAAAAATGATTTGTGGTACGGCCCAGACCGAGTGAAGTACTTGGGACCCTTTTCAGCTCAGACTCCGTCTTACCTGACCGGAGAATTTCCCGGTGATTACGGATGGGACACTGCTGGGTTATCTGCTGATCCTGAGGCTTTTGCCAAGAACAGGGCTCTTGAGGTAATCCCACTGTCTTTGCATCTTAACAACACTTTGGTTGTGACTCTCAATTCCTCCTGGCAACAAAAGGTTCTGTAGTAGTTCAAGTCTGCTTGGTAAACTAGGTGAGAAAGGAAAATTATTAAGAGGAGAAATTACTGTATTTTCTCACTGTGCATAGCATGCGAGAGGGTTATGATTTCCTTGTTTTTCCGTGGTATTTTAATGGGCAACCGATGTATAGAAAATACACAAACAATCAGTTTTGTTTCTCAGCAAATCTCACCATCGTTTTGTGGAGAAAAGTAATGCAATTGCCTTATTCTTTTGTGTTGGATGCTCGTTGTTGGCTTATGTTTTGAACAGATTATATTAACAAGAATCTATGTGAATTGTAAAATAAATAAAACAAACGTTAAAGGGAGTTTCTTTCTCTTCATTTCTCACCCGACCGCTTTAACTAAATGGCTACGACTAACGATTTTCAGGTCATCCATGGGCGATGGGCCATGCTTGGAGCACTAGGCTGCATCACACCAGAAGTCCTTGAGAAATGGGTCAAAGTGGACTTCAAAGAGCCAGTTTGGTTCAAAGCCGGAGCCCAAATCTTCTCAGAAGGCGGCCTAGACTACTTGGGCAACCCCAATCTTGTCCACGCCCAAAGCATTTTGGCCGTGTTGGGCTTCCAAGTCGTCCTAATGGGCCTTGTTGAGGGATTCCGCATCAACGGACTTCCCGGAGTGGGAGAGGGAAACAACCTCTACCCGGGTGGACAATACTTCGACCCATTGGGACTTGCTGACGACCCCGCCACCTTTGCTGAGCTCAAGGTGAAGGAGATCAAGAATGGAAGGCTAGCCATGTTCTCCATGTTTGGGTTCTTTGTCCAAGCCATCGTCACTGGGAAAGGCCCACTTGAGAACCTCTTGGACCACCTTGACAACCCGGTGGCTAACAATGCATGGGTTTATGCCACCAAGTTTGCACCTGGATCATAAACTCTTATTGTAACTTGAAAATTGATCTTTTGTGGTAATTGGAAATGAGAGTGTGTAGATTTGTGTAAATTGTCGTAGTTTCCACTTTGTTGGATCTGAAGGTTTGAAACGGCTTATGTTGCGCGATTATGAAATGTGATTTGCACCCTTTGGTACTGCTGCTGATTTTGATATAGAGGAAATAGGGGCATTTCGAAACGGCTTGGTTTGTGTTCAGCTCAATTCATCCCGTTCAAAATCAACCAGTGCTACAATGTTGTAAACATCTTATTCTGTGTCATTTTTGGGAACTCGGATCAAACTTGGTTAGCTGAACTTGTACAAGACTAAATGTCAAGCTATTTCAAGTTTGGTTGGTAATCGGCTTACCTGTTTTTTCTTCATGCAAATTACGCTTGAGCAGCCAAATACTCGACCCGACTCATTTACGACGTTAACCGCATCTACTATGTTCCTTCCCTTGTATCTTGTATATTTGTTACATTTACCTTATGGATGGATTCTCTATAACTGTACACACATGCTGGAAAAGTTGCACAGAAAATGCTCAAAGTTCATGATTTACTCTCTTGTAACAAAATGATTGGTTCATCTGCAAAGGAGAGAGCTATTTTTCCAGTAGCATTGCAGGTTTCAATCCACAGAACTCTAGATTACTGCTAGCTAAATGTATATATTTGTCAATACTACTGCTTGAGAAAAGTTCCGAAATACCTCCAACAATTCAGATACAATGGCACATTTTCCATTGAAAATGAGAGGGAATGTAACCAATCAATTACTTCTAATATGTACAATGTTGCTGGAGCAAAGTTTGTAAACTACATCCCATAAATCAGACACAATATAAACATCTCTCCCACATTCAGCGTACAAAGTACACCTCCAAACTACACATGCTAAAATTACGACACTGGCAGCAGCATATTCACAAATACACTCTGAACTACTCTGAAGCAAATGAGGAGGAAGAATCACGCACCCTTACGTTATACTCAAGCTCTGAAGCAAATGAGGAGGAAGAATCACGCACCCTTACGTTATACTCAAGCTCCTTGGTCATTTCTTGAAGTACCGAATATTGGCTGACATGGAAAACCAACCACTCTCCCTTTCTATACTCATTCTACACCAACACCGACCATGGATGCCGCAAGGGAAGAGAAAGTTCCTGAAAACGATCACCGTAGTCTTTCTACAACATTTTGTCTACGAGAATGCTACTCTCGTTAGCCATGTCCACACCCCAAACACATATATGATGTATAACCTACAACTAAACACTATATCCATCCTTTGGTCTTCTTTCCCCACCACTTGCGGCGACTCTTTTCAACATCTGAATGCCCCAGTTTGTGGATTTTTGCTTTCATCTCTCGTAACCGAGACTTGTACTCTTTCTTCCAAGTCTCAAACCTGAGTTTCAGTTTCCGAAGATCTTCATCTGGACGCCCTGATTTAGATTCCACAATTACTTTCGCCTCATCATTGAAATCCTGCTTCCGTTGCTCAAACTCCTTTGCTAAATTACTCACAGCATTCAAACCACCATTAGTCTCTCGTCCTGCTCTAACAGTGTTAGAAATTTTGATAGGTGTGGTTCCACCAGGAGTTTGTGGTCCCATGGATGTGGTATCCTCTGAATCATAATAGTGGGGTGAAGGGGAAACATCTTGCCTTTCGGGTTGACCGGTAGTATCGTCAGCAGCGAAACTCTTTTTGGTTGCATCAAGACTCACCTAAAGAAGATATAGATGTAAATCATGCACATCAGAATTTGAGTTGGAGAAGAGGATCCTCAGACAAAAGCACAACTATTTTTGTGCAAAGATAAGATCACCAACTTTTATAAAACCTGGAGTTGATGAAACTTTGTGTTCATGCTGTCATTCTAAGCTATATTACAAGTTAGAAGTGACGAAAAAACTACATGTTTGTTAAGGCATTATGAGTTATGTTCCATGGACTCTTCTCTACACTATGAAATACAAGTGTAGGACTCTCGATACTTGGATAAGGGTATGAGATACCAGATATAAGTGTCCGACAAACATATGATGGGATGGACATTCACCCAACATGCATATTTAGCAAGACGAGTCCACTATATTGCTCTGTATAAGACTCCCATATTATGGTACTTTGTAAACACAATGTTACCAAGGAAACAAAAGACATTAAAGATGTGAATGCTTTTACCGTGACCCAATGGGTGTTGGAGGATTTCATAAACACACCCACACCAGCACCCATATCTGAGTCCATCTAACATAGATACGTAGTTTATAAACATGCAATATTCTTCTCTCTTCTAAAAACTTCATATTTAATCATCCCATTTGTTACTTTTCCCATTTTTGGATCAGCAAGGCATAAAATTAGTAATTTTTTATTCCATCTTTAGTTTCAAGAAGTTTGCGAATAGCTATTAGTTCTTTCATTGTATCCTTAAAGATCCTGACAAAAAAGGTTTCAGGTGTCACATGGCTCAGGGTAATGTCCACATCCTTTTGAACATGCTATGAGAACCTCCAACAATAATCAAGGTCCAGCAACAACATTTCCTGCTGAATGGCTCAAGTAACAAACTTAATTGAATGAGCTACAGCCATCCAATATCCTTTTTATTCTCTGAATTTCTCTATCTCACTCCCACCAGTATTGTTATACGTTCAAATGTACACAATTTTAACAGAACGTATATAGACCTGCAAACTTACTTGCAAGGATACCATCTGCTTCTGCCACATCTCCTCCATCGATTTCATCTTTGCCTCGTAGTCTGACCATTTAATCTCATATTGCTGTAGTTGCTCCCGCAATGCAGCATTTTCCTGTTCCTTTTGCCCTAGAGTAGATTCTGCCTTTGAAACACGACTTCGAAGCTCTTCTAGAGCTTTAGGCAGAACCATGCCATTCTCTTGCAACACGTCCTGCTACAATTCAAAAGCATTTAGAAAGGCAAACATTACTTGATTTCCTAGGTGAATGTCCAAGAAAAAACGTAGGAAACGTATCACTTCACTCTTATAGTCCTGTGGAAGAGTACATGTAAGAAAGCTAAAATAGAAAAGAGAAGGACCAAAAAAGAATTTCTCCTCTAGTTGGTCCATCATAAAGAGTACCTCAAGTTCCAAGGCTTTCATCCCTGGCTTTTGTTTCGTATTTTCAGGATTTGACTTTTTCAATTTCTGAAGGTAAATGAAACTCCTTCTGGCCAACCAGCCACGGATTGCTGCAGAAAAGAAACTGTGAGGATGGTACAGTACAAAACAGCCAGATGATAGTCAAAATGATAACCATATAGTCTACCAGATTGTAAATGGATGATAGCCCTCATCTGTTCTTCAATCGTCTTGAGAACAGCCTGCTCTCTCAGCTTTAGCAATAAATCATGCTCCCTTCTAGCATTTTCACCACGGATAACTGCAAGATTAATAACTTTATTACGTACGTGAAACCGGCATGATTGCTAAAGAAATGGAAGGCAGGCTCCTTTGAAACAATAAAACAATATATAACCGACAGATATGAACCTCGAAACAAGATAAGAAGCCCTATCTGGGACTTCAAGACAGTTTAGTAAGTGATGCGGTTGCCATGGAAGAGGAGTACCACTTAAGGCATTTTAAGCCTACAGCAGCAAAACCGTAAATATGCGACGATGGAATTACGAGTCGGGCCCACCTAGGTTCGATCCAAAATGGTCCAACGGTCAAGACACACCGTGTGTTTTTTTAGCCGTCTAAGGCCGTTTAGGACTCCGAAAGGGCAATTTTGTCGTTTTAGAAAATATTTGTTTTGCTTATAACTTTAGTAGGAAATTCTGTTTCAGTCCGTACTTTTTGGATAAGTCTTAGATTTTTCTCTATTTTCTGAATTTGTAATAATTTCGGTTTTTTTCTGAAATTGGTAATTTTTCGTTTTCCAACTAGGGTTAGGGTTTGCTACCTATATAATAAGTTGTAAGCCTTAGGGCTACGCAGTTTTTGCATAATATTGAATTAGAAAGAGTCTAGAGAGAGTTTCTCAAAATCTATCCCGTTTGTGATTGTCCTTGTTGCACGTCTGTTCTTTGATTCGTAGGTTCGCCCTGCACCAGTAAGGTCCTGAAGAGAAATTTTATTGCCACCTCTCTCTTCAACTAGAATGAAGCACAGATGCATGAAGAGAACAAAATAGGGCAACAAAATCAGCAAAATACCCCTTCTATATGAAACAACAAAAGACAATATATATAGGTCTTACATGATTGCAGTGATATTACTCCTTTCTTGAGCTCATGGAAATGATGACGTGCACGCTGACCACGGAATCGTTTCTGCACCTCAAGTGTGCCTTGCAGAACTTGTTTTCTTGTATCTTCTAACGCCGCAATCTATTTAACAACACAGAAAATCAATTTCCAAGAAGTGTTTCAATCAAATAGTTATGTTTTACTGCTCCAGAGCTAAGCAGGTTAATATACAGTATCATTTGGTGTGTGAGCTTGTGTCACTAACACTGGAGTAGATCAATTCTTATTCAAGCTTTGTGTAGGATTTCCCTTTCATTCATGTTTTTTTTTGTTGAAAAGAAATGTTTTAACTTCATGAAAATGAAACAAAACTTCCAGGGTATTCCATGGATTTTCCAGCCAATATTATTGCGCCACCCTTCTAATAAAATCTACCAATTTTATGACAAAATGATGATCCCCTTCAAGCAACTTTTTCGCTTCAGTGAATAAATTTTAAAAATGGTGAAAGATCCTTGACTGCCCAACACCTCTTACCCTCTTATATGAAGCCTACAGTTCTAGATTAATAACCAGAAAATTATGATGCAGTAACAGCGCAGACAAGGAAAACGTACAAAACCTCCAAAAGATGTACGAACCCACCTGTCCTGTTCTAAAATATAATTTTGTATAACCAACTTGGTACATATCAGGGAGGACGTCAAATTGCTGCAGAACAGAAACTGATGTGCTCAGTGGATCTTTACTTCCATTGTCCTCCGAAAGTAGGAAACCATACCTAGTATTCATTCAAAAACATTATTCCCCGGCACTCAAAAAGTTAATTTTTTCCAATAACTATACCAGAGTATCATACTCCACCTTCTTGCAAATTCTTGATGGGTCACTCGAGTAGGATAGCCAGATCTTGAGATTCGGACAATCTCCAGAACTCCACAACATCTGAGTTGCTCTAAGACAAGATCCTTTTCATACAAACCAGGAATCTTCTTACTGTTCGGTTTGATGCAACGAATGAAGTGTGGCGTGGAGCTCTCCAACTGCTTCATTAGTTTGAATAACTGACCCTACAAGCATACCCGGAAGTCAAAGAAACGAAAAATGATTTGGACATGAAGGAAAAAGCCCATGTCAACTTTGACGAAAAATATCTCTCAAAAAAAATTGACCAAAAATGCATGCAACATGGTTTAAAATAACCACATCAACAAGACATAGGCTACTGGTTCTTATAATCTTCAGACATGGTTTCAGAAGAAAGTTGGTTAAAAACATCTATTGAAGACGTGTTGTCATAATTTCATTATCTTAGGCAACTATAACAGCTGCATATCTATCAAATTCAGAGTTTCCAAAAACATCACTACCTTGAACTTTGTGCCAACACTTTGCTTCTGGGGATCAAGAACACCAATCTGGTGCAAAGGACTGGCTGGTTTCTGAAATTGGTGAAGCAAATTAGTGGCAAACAACTGAGGTAGCCGGCAACTGCATGATGAAAGGAGTTCGATGGTATCAGATTGCAGTGGATCTCTGTTCTTTTCCAAGAAGCCACTTGTGTCATAGAGAACCTAAATTGAAATTGTGGAGAAAAAAACTCAAACATTAGTATTAATGAATGTAACTGTCCAAATCCAGCATTATCTAAATATACACAGCAAACAAAGAAGTAATTTTAGAGCACTGTTGTATTTTGTTATCATAGCTGCCTATAATAGCTCTAGCAAGATAAATTTCTAAGAGCTCAAATTTCTAATTTATTCCAGCAAATGCATCAAACAGATTACCTCTCCAGCATAATGCCGTATACTAAAAGCTCCACCTCTTTCTCCTTTAAAGCAAGAATTACAATTCAAGTGTTGCTTAAGCTTATTGGCAAACGTCAAATCCGTGGCCTTCGGGAAATTTGATTCCTCGTCCAACAAAGATATCAGCCCAATAGGTTTCTGTAAAATGCATTGCAGAGAAGCCATGAATACACAACCCATAATACATGAAAGATTGACTAGATATAAAAGCCTTAGCTCTCATATGATAAGATATTAGTATATTACCAAAGAAACAAGAACTAAGAGAATAACAAAGGTTCAACTGGGAACCAGAATTTTCAATCTTTCAGTTTCTTTGCAACTTCAGTGTATAAGAATCAAACATGAAAATAAGAACATGGATTGAAATATGTATGAAAGGTGTACCGAAAGATTCAGGAAGACTATACTCTACAAAATCATATGTAGTCCAATGTTCCACAATAGAAAGGACCAAGGGAAACTCTCATGCTGTACTGAATAAGGAAAAGAGGGCTTAGAAACAGAACTACCTTCTCAAAGAGATCCAAACACTCCTTGTTGTCTTCAAAATCTACTTTCGTCCAATCAATTCCATCCATTTCATACTCCTAAAAGTGAAACACAGAAAAGTTGGATCAAAAAAATGTGATTGCAATTCCGTTTGCTAAAAGATGTTCGAGGAGCTTCAAACAAGATGTTGTCCTCATCAATTGATTGCATGAGCAAGAAGAACTCAGCAGTCGTCACAAAACCCTTGTTTCATAATTCTCCAAAAAAGGAACAAAAGAGATCTGCTAAGCTCACCTCCTGCTCAAGTTTCAATAGATGCCGGTTGAAATGTTGCTGCAGTCTCTCATTGGCATAGTTTATGCAAAATTGTTCAAAGCTATTCTTCTGAAAATTAGAAGAACTCAGCACATGTTTGATAACTGTATTCTCTCAAAACTATATGAAACAAAAAGATAAATACAAACCTGAAATGACTCAAAACCATAGATATCTAGGATACTTATGGACCTTCCTGAATGTAGTTTTCCCATTGCAAGCAATTTATTAATTTCTTCAATCAGCCAGCCAAACAAGCTTGAGTAGATGAATTTCGCCAAAGCATCTCTTCTGTCAATTGCCTAAGCGGAAGATAATAGTAATAACAATGGTTCTGTTAGAAATACCTGGACCATATAGTCTGTGCACATACATAGGTATATTATCCATGAATATGCTTGCGTGTACATTCAGACAAACAACATAGTTGTACTAAAGAGAGAAAGACGGTTGTAAGATAAATGCATAAAACAGACCTGCTGCAACGTCAACTTTTTGGCAACACTATCCTTCCCAGCTTGGATTCTATGGGTAGATAAAGCTACCTTCAGGCGCTGGATAGTGCAACCCATCAATCTGGCAGCACTGGAAACAGCTGCCAAAAGAAAGAGGAAATAAGCTTTGAATTTTGATAGCTTCATACAAAGTCCACATATGCTTTACTTTACTTGTTTTAAAGTACTGAATGATGTCGGCCATCGACAGGCACACATGGACACGGAAAATGTAACATAAGAGAAGTTTTGAGTCAGTTATTCACTCATGCATGCGCATTCATTTGTTATTCTGTTATTCCCATAGTCATCTCCAAGGTTCGGCCAATTCAAAAGTCACAAACAAAAATTGCAATTGGTTTGCACATACATCCCTAGTTTAGTCAGAAACAAGGTTTGGTCAATGTAAGAGTCTGACAAAGAGGCACTTTGAGTAATCCTCTGCATCACGAGAAATCCAGAGAACAGTACTGGTAGAAATCCTTGAAATTTCTGTAAACTAATTAGGTTCCAAGTGAAATCCAAGGTTCTCACTATATGACGTCTTTTTCCGCAGATTCTCATTCAGAGCATCACAAATGACGAGGGAATCAGACCTTCCCTTTAGGTGAGTGTTTTGCACTACTATTGGTTCTCAAAGGAGACCTGCGTCTGCAGGTAAGTCTGAATTTCCAACATACCTAAGCTAAGTAATTGGTCAGATGCAGCAATTTGTTTCCCTCCTAGGCAAAGTAACCACGTGTCTGTTATCTATATGGCCAATTGTCCCAAAACCTTAAGCTGTTCGTAAACGGGGGTTAACAATATATACCAAGCTCTCCGAGACCGTCCCTCATGTCCAACCTCGTCTTTCACATGGGGCTGCAAACAGATATAAGTCGACAGAAGCAGAACGTAAACAAGGAGCAAGAGACCTGGACCCAATAACTCTCCCAACCTGATACCTTATTACATCACAAGTTGTCCCAAATCTCAATGGTTTGGAAATGGGTCAACTACATTTATCAAGCTATCCAACAGTGTTGACCTGCTATAAACCTTGTGTATGTTATGTTAGTTTTAATACTAAAAGACGCATTAGCCTCAAGATGAGCTTAAAGTCGTGCCTAGGACGTATGTTAAACTTGATTTATCCGTGGCTTTTCAACAATTTAATTTCTAATAGCCATTAAAAACTTTGAATCAGGTATAGCCCATGAATGCAGCATGTGACATTGACAACTTGTTGGAAAGGGGGAAGGCTGACAATCAGAAAAGTATATGGTTGACAACTTGATGAAAGGAGCATGAACGGGAAAGGTTGACAATCAGAAAGTGTATATTTTTGGAAACCAAGATTCAGTCTTTACCTTCATCTGCCACTACCTCTACATGATTTTCGTTGTCAATTATGTGAAATGATATGTTTCCCAGCCATAACACTGCAGCAAGCATTTCAAAGGCTTGCTCTTGGTCTTCTTTGCAAATTCGAACAGTATCTAAAGCTTCCTGTAAAAAAAGAGGCATAAAGTATTTACAACCAAAAAAATATTGACTGGGGGAAACAATGAACCGAGAAAAACTTTTGCTCTTTACTAAAGTCTCATCTTTGAGTTACCATGAGCATTTGAAATTTCCGAGCATCATCGACGTCATCAATGGCCAAGCAGTCACTCTGATTTAGATAACTGTACTCGCTAGACATTTTTAGGTTCAATCTATCTGCAAGGAAGTATCCATGACACCAAGTAAGAGGGCATAAATCCTCTAAGGTTGAACTTAGATAATTAACATCTAGAAACACGTCATATATCTAATTAGAAATCCGCAGTTGAGAGCTAGCTTTTTAGCAAAAAAAGATATTTGTCAACAGAATTCTCAATGCAAAATACAAAACGGAAAGAACCACAATTTCAATAATCTGGACAACCTTTGAGGTCAGGGGGAGCACCAGCACAAAGTTGGTAAAAAATATGGTACGACCTTTCTCCATGGTTGAGCTGAACCACTCTTGACTGCTCAAAGAAGACATGATACAATATCAAACTCGCATGGGTAAAGATAGAACCCAGGGAAAAGTGGGAGAGAGAATAAGGAAGAGTTTGATATGAAAGCAACTTACCTTTTCAAGCAGAACTATTCGCGATCATCATTGGAATTGATTTTTTCAGCAATAGGAGGTCACAAAATAATGTCAGTAAATTGAAGCGTAATAGTTTGACAAGACAATGTTTTCCAGCAACTTTGTAATCTAAACATGCTTACAGGTCTGGATTTGAGCACCACATATATTCCCCGTTGCACTAAAATGAATCTCAATCAACTTCCCCTGAGAAAAAAGGAACGTGTGTGTATTGATCGGATGTCTTTTTCAAGAGGATGTATAAGTTACAAACTTCCAAGACAGCATAAACATAGGATTGCATTCTGCTTGGAAGGAAAAAAGGCAGACATAAATAGAGAGAGACTCACAAATCGGCTAGAGTTATCATTCCTGGATGTTTTTGCATTCCCAAACGCTTCCAGTATACAACTTGTCAGTAGAATTTCAGTTTCGACCCCACCACTGCCACCACCAAGACCAGCCAAGTATTGCATCGCAATTTTCGCTGTCTCTGTTTTCCCAGCTCCACTTTCCCCACTGTAAAATAGGTTACAAAATTTCTCAGGGCAATCCTAATGTGGAACAGTAAAACTCAAAACTCATGGCATATGAAAACTAAGCCAACAGGACTACCACAAAAGGAAGACAAGGGGAGCAACAGTTCGCATCAAATGGAACGTTTACGCTCCATCAACACGCGTCTCAAAGACAAATGAACTAACCTTATGATGATGGATTGGTTTACTTCATCTGCACGGTCCATGGTAATACTATAGTGAGAAATGAGTTGTAATAAAAGTATGAATAGCCAAATAGGAATGCTTTCTCCTTTATAAAATTCCTTCAAGTATGGTCTAACGCACCTCTCATCATCTCATTGTAGGCGGCATCTGCTATCGCATATACGTGAGGGTTGTCGAAAAGCTTCTCCCTATAAGCTGTGACAAAATCGGTTCCATAGCACTGAACATCTTTGAAGGGATTGATTGCTATTAGAACAGGTCCTGCTTTACTCTACGAGACACAAGCACAAGCATGGGTCAGCGAAAAGGAAAAGGGAATTCGACTATTTGGGATGGTAATAAAATGTCAAAAGCATTCATACATAGATCATATCATGAGAATATCTATACTGAAGGTTATGAAGAACGGATGGCTCGTTCAAATAACTGAGTTGTATCAGATCATCAACACCCTCGAGGATATCTGGGTTTGCAGGTAAGAGCTCTCCCGTTGACACTTTCACAGCCTATAGTGATAACAGAATAAAAGTGCATGAAAAACCAATGTACTTCAGTGCTTTACAACAGGCATCAGAACTTAAGAACTCACAGCTCCATCCAATAGCAAAACAGTTGATTTCTCCCCTAAAGTTGATTGTATCTGTCCCAATTCCCACTGCCCAGTCGGGAGTCTACACCAAACACGAAGTCTCTGAAACATATTACTCAGAATGTAAGCAATTGTCAATAAATGAATCATCTTCAGGAAAGCCACATGCATTTCTAAGCTGAATAATATACCATATACTAACAACAAAACCTAACTGAAGTATGAACCGAGTATCTATCACAAGGCCAATCAAAATCAAGCATGCATTTAAACTGTCCATCATGAAATTAAAATTTGAGACATTTATTACTCGCACTGTGAAACAAGTGCAGTCCATGATACAAACAAGGTCATGATATTAGAAAGCAGAAACCCAAAAATATTTATAAAAAAGTCAACCACCCTATATTATGAGCTTCATGAACCACGGAAAACAATTCCCATTGAGAAAGATATTTCTGTAGTATTTAAGCTGGATAAAGATAGAATTCAGGTATATTATTCCAGCATCAAAAAAAGTTACCCAAGTCAAATAAGATTGAAGAAACGAAGATGAAATTTTAAAATAGGATTTGTAGACTAGAAAACAAAATGATAAAGGTTAGGAAACAAACACATCATCTTGGAAGGCAAAGAAGCTAGTACAGCTTGATATAACATGATATAGCCAAGCTAGTACAGATGATCAAAAGAAAGATCCACCAAAAGAACTAGTCAAAAAACATGATATAGCCAATGCAACAACTAAGTGAGGCTTGAATTCAAACTATTAGTATCGTAGAAACCTGCCTAAGACCCAAAATGGATGTCATTACTACACTAACCAATCAATCAAGCTTGATTTAAAAACTTAACAAGGCTTTAAAAATCAGCTCAAGATTGATTTCTTCATCAGTTCAATCGATCTCAAACGAGCTCTAATTGACTTATCACAAACCGAGTGTGACTATAATTGTAGAGGATGTCTTTACTATATTAACTAATCTATCAAGCTTGATTGGAAAACTTAACCAGCTTTACAAATACGTTCAATAATCTACTGATCAGTTAAACCGACCGATCTCAAACAAGCCCTGATCAACCAATCACGAGCCTAGTGCGCGAGTATGACTGTAACAGATAATCCAAGTTTGGTTCGAAAACTTAACGAGCTGAAAACAATGAGAATCCAATTTGATCAAAGGCTTTACCTTTTTGATAAAGTAACCAATGTTGTCATCCCACTCAGACTCCCGAAATCTCGGCAGCGAAGCCGAGGGCTCTGCAGCTATATCAGCAGGGTCTGTCTCCTCCATCCTCATTTCACAGTCCTCTTCTTCCACATACGGCGAATCGCCCGGCAAATCTCTATCCTTTTTGCCCCCAAAACTACCAATTCTTGCCCCCTTAACCTCCTCCTTCTTGCTAGGTTGGCTCACTAACGTCGCCGGAGCAGCGTCGAGTTCAAAATTCTTCGGCAACGACCTCCGGGCGGGCAGGAGGCGGGCCCGGGAGACCGGCCGGGACGGCAATGCCGGCGGCAAGTCCTTCGGCTTGTCGTCGTCGTCCCTGCGCCGGAGCGAATCAAGCATTTCCTCTAGGGAGCTACGAACTGTTGACGTCGGCGACGCCGACATCATCATTGTGTCTAAAAACCCTAACTTGAACGGAATTCAGAAGGGAAAAAGAAGAACAAAAAAAAAAAAAACAGTTTTTTTTTCTTGTTATTGGTTTCTGAATTGGAGCAATGTCGACATGGACATTGCCGGAAACACGAATTCAAAACCCTAATTGGGTTGGGAGCAAATTTGGAGGGGGCAAATTTGTCTGGTAAAAACCTAATTTCTTGGGTTTGGGGGTTACCCACGAGTTGTTCCCAAAGGGTGAATGAAAAAAATTCCCGGAAGCAAAAGAAAAACTGCCAAAAATCCTCAAAAGCAAACTGGATAAAATTTGCAATTTCCCAAAACAGAGAGAGAGAGAGAGAGAGAGGGAGAGAGAGATGGGTTGGCTTCGTTACTGTCACAGCCAAAGAGGAAGAAAGGAAAGCTTTTGAGGAGAGAGAGAGAGAGAGATATATAATGGCAGAAACAGAAATTACAGTATTAAAACGAAGCTTAAAAACCAGTCATGGCTGTTTTCTTGAAAACTTTCCGTTTTGAATAACCAAATACATACAGTACTCCTATTTCTATTTTCTATATCTATATTTAAATAAAAATTAAAACTCCATTTTTGAACAGGACATTTCACCTATCTTTGTTTTGGATAGAGAAAATCTGAGTTCCAAGTGGGCCCTTTTGTCCGTTTGAAATCTGAGATAGGGAATAAAATCCAAGAATAAATACTACTAGTACTAGTATATACTCGTATGTGCAATCTGATAGGGGAGGCTCCAGTTTGGGCTTTCGTGAACTCATTCCAGGTTCACAATAACGATCGAAATCATTCGTTTCGGTAAAGATTGTCTAGTTTTTCATCGCAATAGTATAAAATTGGCTTCATCAAACATTGGTGGATACCTGGTCGAAACAGATTTGTGCAAGAATCTTTTTTTTCAACCCATTTCTCTGGGTACAAATATGTTTCGATCGTGTACTAGTTGATGTTGAATCAAGCTAATTTTTATGAATGGATAGTATACTCAACGAGCTCTACAAAATGAACGATTTCGATCATTATTGTGGATCCGGAGGCTCAAAAGTGAACCCAAACTGGACGGAGCCTCCCCGAAATTGGGGACCTGAATCTGAGAGTTCTGAGGACAGGAGAAAGACACAGTTACAGGGGAAGAGGCTAATTGGGGAATGAATGTTCTGGAGTAGGTGTAGACTACCGGATACCTTTTCTGAATTTAAATTGCAAAACTCTTTTGCGTG
>JAOTQK010000019.1:2561098-2579872 GCA_025642025.1 Rhododendron ferrugineum
GTGTGTAAATGCTCGATCCGAACTTTCAAAAATCAGATGATCCAAGCCGTTGAAAGTGGAATATTGGTTCGAGCATTTACACACGTCGGATGCCGTTGATTCTTGCGTGGACCCACTCGGTTTTTTTTTTTTAAATTTTTGGACGGCTCGGATCGGCCGTCCGGTGGCCGGAGTGGACCCGGAGGGCGTGCGGTGGGCGGTTCGGTGGAGGAGACTTCGGTGGGTGTATCATTTCTCTAAAATAATATAGCTGCCACAAGTTCAACTACTCCAAACATTGACATTGAAATAGTTAGGTAAATTAAACCCACCAATTCTCAGGGTCACCGCACCCCTCACACGCAAGCGTGTAAAAAAGTTGTGGGATATAAGAATTAGTCAAAGGTGCGCGCAAACTGGCCCTGAAACCCTGCATTACCCCCCAAAAAAGGATAAAACTTTATGTCGTGAAGTAAAGAATTAAGGATAGTGTGGGATAATGTATGTATAAACTTTCATCCCAAGGTCGTGAACGATTATTGCAGTGACGTTTTGAGTGTGCTTAATCACTTTGTTTGTACGGTTTTGATAGGATCGATTAATTGTGATCGATATAATATACTCGTATAATTAGGTGTCACGTAATTTAGTTATCTAACATTTTTGATAAAGGAATTAGTATATATGACAAAGAATTATAGATCGATGGAGCACGGCAGAAGGATGATCGCTTATGGGAGCTTTTGCTTGGGTAGTGGTTGAGGATCGAGAAGTTGAGCGATGTCGCAGAGGGGGGAAAGGATGCTATGCTGTCTGCAACCATGACGGCGGAGGCGGAGGCCAAGGCCTGACTGGCCTGTTTGGAAGCTATTCGATGGTGCTCTAAACAGGGAATTTCCATTTCCAATGTCATGGTGCTTACAAGACAGTTTGCTCCTAGTGAAGTTTTTTCGCAAGGATATCGCTCTAGACATCTGGCTTGCCTATATAATTTCACGAATATTGTATGTTTCTAGTAGGGTTTCTTCTTTGTCACTAGTAAAAGTTAAAACGGTCTGTGTTCCAAGTTGCCCGTAAGTTGGCAAGAGCCACCCTTGCGGGGGATGGCTAATTTTGTACTTGGTATTGTTATGAATAGAGTTTTATGTATTGAGAGGGTGAGTTTAACGGGGGAGTCGCTTTAGTTAGTGTTAACTAAAATATGGACAGAACAGAAAGTATCATTGTGCGTCGTTCTTCCCTGAAATGGAACTTTCAAGTTTCTTAAAAATAAAAAAAAATTATTATTTTGAATAATTTTTTTCTGGAGGATCAAAATAAGTAAAATTCTGTGAATAGGACTGCATATGCATATATGTTTGCACGAGCCCAAGTGAGCCTAGCCTAGCCTAGCCTAGCCCACTCTGTTTGTAGCCCAACTATATGTTGTGGACCAGCCAACAGAATATGATTGGCCCGACCAGGCGGTGTGTTGGTCAGCTCAGGAGACCAGGTGGCGGCAGATTCAGCCCTGGAGAAATCATGGATGGATTCCTTGGAACAAGGGATGCTGCCAAGGAGCACCCTGCGTAGTGGATGCAGAGCGTCTGATTCGGCTATTCATTTCGGCAATCAACGGATTCGGATTTTAACCGAACAAAGACGATTCAGATTCGGATCTTAACTGAGCAAAAATGACATTTTTTCACTAAAAAATGGTTATTTCTCAAAATACTTTGGTTAAAAAAAAATTACTTTTCCGATTTCTCTCGTCGAGAAGAATCAATAACCCACAAAATTTCGACGCAAAACTAACAAATATGAAAAAAATTTAAATAAGGACAAAATTTTCAAATTTAAATTAAATCCAAAAGAACGAAAATCTTCAAGCCGTCTGTATCGTTCACAACTGCTTTGAATGCTGCTTGGCAGCATCCCGTGTCCGGATTTCTATGATATTCAAAGAGTCAACTGACTCAGCTAATAGCTATCCTTGTTTTCTGCTTTATACTGTATATTTCACAATCTCTTTCTAAATATTATCTTCCAATTTTGGGAATAACAATGGCAGTGTAGCACAATCTACCACAAGCTCTTAAAAAATACACTTTCGAAATCAACATCTTAAGTTTAAGGTTGCATTCTTTTAACAAAAAATTCCAAATAAATTTTTGGTATTTTTTACTTTTCGTAATTTTTTGTTGAGATTTTCGTCATAACTTTTTAGATTAATCATTTATCTCGACGAGAGGAATCAGGAAAATATAAAAACATGGACCAATATTTAAAAAAATTCATATAAGACATTACTTTAAACAAAAAAGACATTATTTGGTATTTTTTCGTCTTTAAAAAACTTTTTTTTGCTTTAGACTCCTCTCGTCGAGATGAAGCCTAGTTTGTTGCCACCTGCCTCAATAAATTTTACTAAATACCAATAAAAATTTGTGCAAATAATATTTCTACTGAAATGGGGTGGGACCGGAGTCTCTTAAGCCCCACTATAACTCATAAGATGCTAGTATTGAACATAAGAATTTTATCAATGTCTATAATAATAAATCATAGGTCAAACTGCAGAATCTAAATACCTTTTTGTCTCTCAAAATCTTGCCAACTTAATTTTCAAATTTTTAAAAAAATATATAGAGGATTTTGCCTAATTTTAAGTTTGGCAGGTGTTTTTTCTCCAAATCCAAATGTTTTTTTTTTTGGTTAAAAGACAAAAAAAAAATGTAAATATCAAAAAAGAAAATATAGAAATCAATGCCATTAAGTCTGAAAATATCTATCCACAGTACACACTGGAATCCTCTTCAAGTCTATAAAAAGAGCCATTGACTCATGTCATAATTACACAGCCCCACTGTCTTCCATCCCTCCGTCTTTATCCCTCAAAAACACCAATTTCCATTCATTTCACCATTTCAAGACTCTCTCTCTCTCTCTCTCTCTCTCTCTGCTGTCTGTTCTTGGCTTCAATGGCTTCCTCATCCTCTACAAAAGCCTGCTTCCAGTGCCGCGACTCCAACTCCACCCACTTCCGCAACGGCTGGCGGCTCCGGAGCGGCCACTTCGCTCAGCTCTGCAATCGATGCGCGTAACCCCTCCCCTCTCTCTCTCTCTCTCTGTATGTGTGTATGCATATGTTCTGGTTCATGTCTAGCTATCTATGTTGACTGAGAAAATTATTCAGCCCCCGAGCCTCCACCACCACACCCTTGTTGTGGGCCCAAGACTAAGTGTATGGTCCCACATTGTTGCGGGGTGGTGAGGGGTCTGGGCAACACGTGGCAGTGCCTTGGGGCACAGAATAATCTCTCACGTAGATGGGTTTTTTGGTATTCCTGCTAGCCTTATGTTTGCAGATTTGTTTGAATGAACAGGTTAGTCGAGTCGTAGTGTTTCTGATCACCTTATGTAACTGTTTAAGATGTTGTATTAGTCATTTCATTCCTCTGATTTTTGAACTTGATGGGTTTTGTTCTCTTTATGAATAAGTTTTTTTGCTTTGTTTTCTTGCTTGTCAAGCAATCTTCAAATTAGTCTTTCTTGGTCGAATGTGGACTGTTTTTTGTTGCAATTGGTGCTACATATTGTATCTAGCTGCGGACATAGTTGTATAGTTGTGTTCCTTGAGCTTTTCTTGAAGGCATTGGAGTTGGGACTTAGGATCACACACGGAAAAATTGGGGTTATGCATAGTTCTAATGTTGCTGAAGTGGTGGATTGGAATTATAGTTGGTGATGCATATGAGATTTAACTTCGATGTCTTTTGAGATTTGGATATCCTAATTAACATGGTGATGATATAGTAGTATAACTATGATTTTTCATTGCCATAGCGTTACGGTTGGGAGAGTCATAGTTTAATTATGGATGCTGCTGTGCAACATGCCAAATATGATCTTCAGTTGTGTGTTGGTGTAGATGATGTGGCTGTGCTAGGAGACAATTCTGGGAAGTTGGTGGGCACCTGGTGATGCCTGGAAACTGTCAACATGAGAGCTTTTTTTCTTTTGAAGATGAGAGCTGAGCACCCTTACGAGAGACTAGAGAGAAGTGTGGCAGTTGTCAAAGAGGAAAAGACTAGATGGAGAAGGCATTGTTGGTAGGATGGTGGAGATTCCCCTTATACAGTGGTCAAACATGGGTGGGGGACAACTTGCATTGGATGCTTGCGATGTCCTCCTTTGTTTGACCTTTTCGAGGAATACCTTCCATCCCATGTTCAGGCCTAGACAGTTGTATCATTGGGTGGGAGTAGTAGTTGCGAAGCAACACAATTAGCCTGTGATACTACCTACAAGGTGTCATGCTTTGCTAAACGTCCCTTAGTAGCATGAAGCGGGTGGGGGGAGCGGAGGAACCTAGAAGCTCCTAAGGTTGGGAGTGCCTAAAGAGCGTATATAGATCATATAAAAATATGTATTTAAAATACTTAACCATTAAAGGAAAAGTGATACTTAGTGAAAATTTTCCCAATCTTAAAGTGTAATTATTGGAAGTTGTATATTCTCAATTTGTAATTTTTTTTGACTAATATGATTCTCATATTTTTATTTTTAAAATGGCTTTACCATTTCAAGATAATATACAACACACACATGTTAGTAAGAAAATAATTGCCTTAACGGTCCGATAAGCTTCCCATCTTAGTTAGGAGCGAGCTCCCGTCTTGAGGGGAGCGAGCTCCCGTCAAGCTCCCATCTTGGGAGCGTCTATTCGAGCTCCCGTCTAGGGAGCGCACCCAGCGCACCCATTTTAGAAGGATCCTGCAACTAAGAAACGTCCCCCCTGTTCCTTGCACCGGTTCTCAACTCTAGCCTCTAATTCGTTAGTGGAAATCCTCGGTCCTTCTCCCAAAGATCTTGCTGAGTGATGCAGTGATGTGGAAACATCCAACGTATATCTTTCATGGAGAAGTGGTGGGCAAGCAGCTTGCGTGCTGGTGTTGTTATACGCGTTGGTGGCTCTGTGCCCCGGTGGTCCTTACGGGCACTGCTGCCTTTCCACTTGGGTGCAGTTATTTGAATGGGACTGTATTTGAAACAGTCCTTTTTACTGTTCGCGGAAGCTTCTTTAAGGAGCTAGTGGCCCCTCTTCCTTCAGAGCAAGATGGTGCAGGTGTGGTTGGGCATGAGGTCTCCATGTTTCATCTATGTAGGACTTGTGGCATCTAGAGGGTCGTACTTAAAACAGGTCTACCTCTACGCTGTGCTGGATCTCATAAGAGAAACCAGAAAACAAAGATTATACATCGGTCTACTGCAAGTAGTTGAATGAGAGCGCATTACACAATAGATAGTTCGCTATAAAAGGATTTACCTTATGTGATGAAGTAGTGTTAGTCTATCACTAACATAAAAAAAACCGACACCCAGAACATTAGATGCGAGTATTGAGTAACTTTCTTTTGTGTGCATGTACTGTATTCAAATTGATCAAAGATTGAGTAGTATGATGTAATACTGTATTACTCCAAGTTTAACATTGCAAAACTACGACCACCCAAAAGAGCAAGAGTGGCCTTCTGTATGCTTGTGTACCTATTTTACACTAGCACAAACTGAAACAAAATAGTGTAGATGATATTTCATTTTAAGAAAAAAAAAATTGATTGGTTAGCACAGGAACGTAGATGTCTGAACGTTTGGTTTATGTATGGTGCTATATTACGAACTTGTTAGTCGTCTGAATTGTTAAAGATCTTTCTTTTGGTTTAAATTGCATTGGGTGTGTTAGCGTATGGTCCTTACTGGACAGTCTTCATTTTATCTTTACTTGTTCTTCTTACTTACCCTATGGTGAAGTTTGGAAGGATGCAATTGACAACTATTATGTGCTGACATACCGTTTCATCATCTTACTCTTTCCATTGTGCATTTAGTTCCTTGTATGAGGAGGGAAGATTCTGTGAAACATTTCATTCAAATGATGAGGGTTGGAGGGACTGCGAATCTTGTGGAAAGGTTAGTTGAGAAGTTGTTAATTCTGCAGATTTTTCTTCCTAAGAATAGGTGGTGGATCCCTAGAGAATCCATCGGAGATACTTGGTTTCAGTACGCCGATAACTTGCTAATCCAAACTTCTGTAGCAGATGGTTCACTGTGGGTGCATTGTGTCATTCCTAGCATTTACGCTGTTGGATTTCGGTGGAGTGGTCTGCATGCAATGTTCGAGGATGAATTTCATTCTGGTAATAGGATACTGCTTTCTTTCTCATCTCATTCTTTTTGACTTTCTGCCTCTTACGCAAATAACTTTCCAAGTTGTCATGATATCAGTGGTTCATGGTTTCCCTAATCAGATTAATTATCCTCACTTTTTCCATTAATGTCTATACACACAAACAAACACAACACCCACCCACCCACACTCTGGTTTTATGGTACGAGAGCATTTTCCCACTGGAACCAGTAATTATGACAGCCCAACCATGGATTCTGCAGCAATATCAGGATTTGCCTACCATTATTGGTGTCGGGGTACAAAATGAATTTCCTTTTAACAGTCGTAATTTCAGGCTCGAAAACGATGTCTCCATTCCGAAACTCAAATAGGAAATGGAGAACCTCAAGGGGATGCTGCTAAGCGAATCCAGATAGATCCTCAATATTGGCCTCGGGTGACTGATCTAGAGTTACAACAGATCGGCAGAAAGTATCCTCTAATTTTCATGCATCTCGTTGGTTTCGAATTCGTTAATAGACTCTGTAGCTGCATATCAATCTATGATGAAAGTCATCTGAGGTTCTGAAGCCAGATTTCTTACCAAATACACTTTGATTTTAAACAGTCACCATCCGTAGCTCTAATGTGACATTTCATACCTTTAATGGGATTTCCACTTTGTCTTACTTTCAAGTCAATAATCCTTGACTATATGTGAGAACAAAATCTGTTGTCATTCCTTTGTTCGAGAAATTATTGTCTGCTAGTGACGCTGATCACAAGCTGGCACGTCTCGTGATACCCAAAAAATGTGCAGAGGTGAGTCTGTAAACTTCTTAAATTGGTTGCTATCAGTTCTTCATTCTGCTTACTTTGCTTTGAGGACTGTATTGGCTTACTGTATTACCTGCAGCCTAGATTTCTTGGTGGTAAATTTTTTTCCATGTGTGACGCTGTAGTTCATATATCTTAAGAATCTTCATTTCTTGTATGGAAGAACTTATTGCTAAATGGTTCAAAAAGCAATATTCCACCTTTCTAATGCACTTTTTTTGTCAGTGGTTGAAACCTTAAAATATTGAACAAACACCATGGACCAATAAAACTTCCCATTTGAACCTATCTAAGGTGATTCTATGGGCGCAGGCTGCCATTATGCTGGTGGGGTTGTACTTGTCTTTCTAGTCTGTTTACAGTGCACTTTGCGCACCACTCTGGTATCGGCATGCTTAACACACATGATCAGCTCTGCTTGCTGATTCTGTAGGTGCCCATTGTAATACTTTTGTACAATATGTATTATCAGATAATAGTCGATGTTAAATGCTCTAAGAGCTTTGATTGTGCTCATAATCCTAACCATCAAACAGGCATTTTTCCCCCAAATTACTTCCTCGCATGGGTGTCCTATCAAAATCCAGGACACAGAAGGCAAGGAATGGGGATTCCACTTCTGCTATTGGCTCAATAATGGCAGCAAGATGTATGTTCTTGAAGGGCTTAAAGATTATATCGGTTCAATGCAATGGCAAGCAGGTGACATAGGTAAGTTGAGAATCACTTGCGGAAAAGAACTTAAGTGGACTTTTGTCATTAACATTTTTTATTAGTTTTTGTATATGTTGTTTGGGATACTAGAGGAGTTGCCTTTCAATGACTGCAGGTCATAACATACCCTGCCATGGTTGCAATACCGAGTTCAAGTTGAATTGTCCATCTCTCCATATTTATTCTATTTTATTACTTCAGTTCAAATACTCAGTATTTGGGTTTTTTCATTTATGTGCTTCACTTACGGCTCTGCATGGACCTTCTTCTCCAATCATATTGGATACTTTCTAGGTTATGCAATGACACAAAGTCTCCTAAATTTATCTATTGTCTGCATATTTTGTAATGTGTGCTCATGCCTTGTGATTTTTCGTGCATGCACACTTGTTAGTGATCGGAAACTAGAACTAATAGTTATACTTCCTTGCAGTGACATTTTACAGGATTGAACCCGAAAAAAAGTTGGTCATGGGATTGAGAAAGACTTGCGCCGGTGTACCACCTTATGAGGTATTGAAAAGTTACTTCAAGTCTGTCACTGTCAATATCTCTTCATCCTATGCATGTTGATGCCAATCGACCATATTATATTATCATCCTTCTCTTATTCTGTCAAGGTTTTGCAACGATCAACACATAAATTACTGCAGATTATTGAATAGACGCAAGCCTCGCTTCTTTAGCTTTACTTCTGACATGTTTTCTGTAGACAGTTATAGTTTGAATCAATAGATTAAGGCCAGTGATATTGCCACACCCTTTTTTGTTATTGTCACACCCTTGCAGTGTATTTTTGCACCAAAAAATACACTGCAGGGGTGTGGCAATAACAAAAATGTGTGGCAATATCATTTCCCTAGATTAACTTGTTTTATTCCGCTCTCTTTTGCAGGTTAAGGGTAATGTTCATTAACAAGATTATTTTCCAAATTTTATGGCTTCTTGGGGATGCTGTTGATGGTTTCTATAAAAATGCTTTCAGCCAAGGACTAGTTTGTTAGTTGTAAAGCAAGTTTTCATGTGGTGTTGCTGTGATTATCTTGTTTGTCAACACTAAGTTGGAGGGATTAGAACAGAACACAGCAATTCACAGCTTTTAGTACTACTTAAGCATATCAACTCCAGCACAATCGGTTTTCTTGAACGGCAAAGAAAGATTTCATAAAGAACAATTGTGCTAGAGTTGATGTATTTAAGTAGTATTGGAGTTGATATATTCAACTCTAGTACAATCGGTAGATCGATCTGTTGTGGGTTTTTTCCCCTCCCCGTTTCAAGAAAAGATCTGCTTTGTTTTCTTGTTGGAATTTTGTTGTAGTCTGTTTTTGAATTTTAAGGTTGTGGATTTGAATATGAAAGTAGCCATATTATGCGGTGCTCATTTTACCTTCTGATACTTATATTTGATGGGTCTTTTTTCTATTGCGTAAAAAAAAAAAAAATTATATATTCTTTCTGGCAATAGCTACTGTTCAACAAAGTTACATTGTGCCTATTCAATTTCTCTGACCTTTTCATTTTTTATCGAAGACACAAAGTACCAAACATTAGAGCATTCGCAATGTAATAATCAAAAGTGAAAAATCAAAACTTGTCACGTCAGCTTTTGATTATTTAAAGTTAGCAATGTGAAGTCTTACATTATTACTTTTGATAATTCAAATGCCCAAATTTAATTATTGGTTAGGAGGTTACTAACTTTGATTACAATGTGAGTACTTTTTTAAGCACACATTGCTAACTTTAGCAATCTTTTAAATTTGATTATTACATTGTGGATGCTCTTAGTACTCTCCCATCTGCCTAAACAGTCCAACATTTGAATAAAAGGCGTAAGAAGGCAGAAACGGAAGTCTGAAATCATATACCAAACAATATATACTTCTATATAAATTTGGTCAAAAAATAATTTGGTTAGAAAATTAGAATTTTTAGTACAAACAATATCTTTAATCGGACATTAATGCTTATTACTTCATCACTTATGCGAGAGCCCGTAATAATTAAACAAAGTTTGATAGATTATATCCTAGAAATATGTGGAAGCGTTTCCTTTTGATATGAATGTGTTATTTGTTAATAGGTCTCTTTATCCCAATCGTAGCAGCTTGTCGTAACAGCTGCACATAGTGAGTTGTAATCCTTATTATCAATGAAATTCTTATGGTCTGTTTGAAACCTATGGAAAAGAAAGGAAATGAAGGAAAACTAAAAATTTCCCTCCCCACTTATTTGGTAAAGAAAGAAAGTGGGAGGAAAATAAGAAAATCAAGTTATGAGAACAATACATTTTCCTCCTCTATATTTTGCTCACACTTTCCTTCTTTAACAATTTTCCTTTTTTTCATTTTCTTTCCACAAGTTTCAAATCAACCCTTTTAAGAAGAGTAAAAGAGAAGAAATAATTAATTTTCATCTTCTACAAGATTTGGCTCCTTGACCGAAGTTGAGAGTTGAGACAGAATGAACCGCGCCATGTGATTCCAAAATCTCTTTCCTTCAAATTTTTTTTTCCACCACACATATAATGTTGGCAGTCACACATTTTGTGGTAAAGCCTACGTAAATATGTGGTGGAGAAAGATCCTGTAGCACCGTCACTTCTAAATTTTTCCTTGAGAGGGCTATTCTAAAATATGGTCAATTTACAAGGATCAAAGTACAAATACCCAGTCAAAAAAAAAATACAAATAGTTGCAAACAAAGGAGCAAATGGTAATTTTCCCGAAGACAATCTTTAACTGCACAAATGAAAGCACAAAACTGCTGATTTCAGTGATTTGGTTGGTTAGGGTTCATCAGTTGGTTAAGCATCTGTTGCTCATATCTCTCTCTCTCTCTCCAAAATCCGAAGCAGAGATGAATTCGGTTTTAAACAACAGCAGCTGTGTCCATTGCAGTATTCAATCTTGCTTAACTTCAAGCTCCAAGCAAAACCAGATTCGCAGTCACGGTATTATGTGTATATGTAGATATGTATACATGCGTACACTATATGTAGCAGAAGCTCAGTAAAGATTTAGTTATACTCTCTAATGAGTTCCTCAATTCGATTCCTGTAATTGGAGTATTTGTTGGTATTCAAGTTACTAACTAAGTTACTGAATTTTGAATTCGAAGGTGAATGCAAAATGCCTAAAAGAGCGCTCAACACAGTTTTCGTGACATCATCGGGCACTCGCAGAAGCAACAGTTTTGAAGTTATGACGATGATAACTAGCATGACAGGTAATGAATGTCTCTGTCTGTTATTCGTGATTGTTTGATTGATGGCGTGTTCCACTAACTGAAATAATAAGTACTTATTTTTTGAATTAAATGTGATGTATTGTGAGAGAATGACCTTTCTTGTAAAACGATAAATAAGTACTTAAAAAATAAGAACCTTAGTGGAACAGGGTTTGATTGATTGACTTCTTTGTATTTTAACTAGTCACATTGCTCTTATATGTCATCATATTCTGAAGAAAGCCACAATCTTTTGGATAATTCTGTTGTTTATGAATTATTTTCCTTCACAGCGTGCTTTCCGGTTCGGTTTTCCAAATTCCCATAGTTTAAAATGTCTAATGTAAGTTTTGAGTCGGGGCTGATATCTTAATTCCTTAGGTTGGAACATCATAGAGACTAATTCTTAGTTTCTTACTTCTTACCCCAGTTAATAGGAAAGTAGTGTTTTTTGGCTTTTGATGCTTTCGTATCTTTCTAATTTTGCTCAGACATAAGATAAATTGGATTGTGTTGTTCCCAGCTTGTTTTCTTTGCTTATATTAACCTATGTTAACTGCTTGGAGTTTTGGTGCAAAAATACGACTCCGGATAATTGTATCCATTTATGATGTTTCAGCCGCGAATTTGGTAGTGACGCACGCAGCAAATGCTGCAAGTATTGAGAATATTATGGTGAGATGTTGTTAGCTTCATTATAGTCAGAGTTAATTTTTATCCTAATCTTTTATGCAAGTTTTTCTGTATATGAATAACAGTATGGAATAGTCATTTACTTATTTTCCTTCAAGCCAGGAAGGAGCAGCATCTTTATATACTTTGGCGGATGGAGGTGTTGGAGATTGGTTTGGAAGCTTCCTTTATTCAGCCGGACAGCAGGCTAATGTAGCTGTTCAGGACCAGCTGTCAGCTCTAAGTTTAACTAGGTTCATCTTCCACATGCTCTTTCAAAGTTTTGATTTGGAGATTGGGGATTTGATGCTAATTGTTTGTTTTTCATTTGTATTTCTCTTTGCAGCTTGGCAGTTATATTTGGTGCAGGGCTTGTAACTAGCCTTTCTCCTTGTACGCTGAGTGTTTTACCACTGACCCTTGGTTATATTGGTAAAAGATTGTTGGTGTTATAAGTTATGGTCAACTATGTTGATACAGAGTAGTTACTGTTCAATTTGTTAAATATGTCTAATGCTAATTTTTGGACTTCCCGAAATAAACCAGGAGCATTTGGCTCAGGGAAAAGCAGAGCAGAGGTATATAACTCGCCAAACAACTTCTTTTAAATTTAACTGCTTATAGCACTCAATACACTTTTTCAAGTATTAGGTAGTTGGTCAGGTATGCTCTGTGATAATTGTAAGCTCTATGTTTTTGTTGCTCAGGTCATTGGGAACTCTGTTGCATTTTCATTGGGATTGGCTACTACACTGGCAATCCTTGGTATATCAGCCTCCTTTGCTGGAAAGGCATATGGACAGATAGGGCAGGGCCTACCTGTGGCTGCTTCTGGTTTGGCTGTAATAATGGGTCTTAACCTCCTAGAGGTGATAATCATATCATGCTATGATTGCTTGACGATGTAGCTTTAGTGTTTCAATGATGGCATTGTCGATAGTACTTCTTTTTTCTTAGCTTTCTTCTGCAAAGCTTTTGGTAATCTTTGCTTAGGCGTCCACTTGACGAAACAGATATCTCTAACATACACTGGAATAGATCTCGTTATTATTTGTAGTGGTAGTATACCAATTTATTTACTAGGCAATACTTGTCAACTGCTTTCACTCTATAAGATTTTAAGGTGGTTTGGCTGTTTTGGCTCTTCCTTCATTCTTTCATGTCATAACAGTTTGGGAATTAGCCTACACGTATGAAAATTGAAAATGGCCTAAATATTGCTATAACGATGGCGACTTAAGTTTTTGCTCCAACTGAAGTCACCAATCTTGAAACTCTAGTAGCTATGTTAGTAATCCACCCTTTTTATTAAAGTAACATAGGATTCGGTTTGCCCATTCAGGAGACATGGCCCCAACCCTAAAATCCTTGAGTTGTATGTCCATGCTTCAATTTACAGCTGACATAAAACTTGAGCCATGTCAACCATTTGATCAAGTTGGTCTTGGGTATTATGACATGCAGTGCTTAAGTATGATCAAACAGAACCCCTTCCATTGCAGAAAGATCTATACTGGTCTGCTTATCTCTTGCTAATCTCCATCTTTGTTTCATTATCTTGCTGACCGGTACTCCAGATAATTGAGATACAGCTTCCTTCATTTTTTGACAACTTTGATCCTCGTGCTGCTGCTGCTAATTTCCCTTCAAGTAACGACTTCATATTCTTACCCTCAGCCTCTTAAGAATTCATTAATTCAGGTCGAAGTGGCTCTGTGAGTCCTTTCATGGCTTGAAAGTATTAACTTCTCCATAAATTGATATCAGGCGTGCAAGCATATTTGGCTGGGCTTACATTTGCATTAGCTGCTTCACCTTGCAGCACTCCTGTGCTGGCAACCTTGCTTGGATATGTAGCTGCATCCAAGGTAATTTGAATTTAATGTTATCACTTTGGAATAGCACTCTACCTCTCTTATGTTTAGAAGCTTCACATTACAAATTTTGGATAAGAAAGTTTGGCTACCTCTCACTCGGTAGTGTTAGATAACAATGCACAGTTGATAGCAACCACCGTTGCTCTTCCCCATCGATGCCAGAGTCCAAAACAAAGTTCAAACACATTGATAACTACACAGGAACGACAACACCTCAGTGATGGCCGTCGTCAAGTGGCCGACTAATAATGACAGTGAAGGAAGAAAATGTCCTAGTCTCAGTTGCATGCCTCGTGGTTTTAGCTGATCAAACTCCAAAACCATGAAGTTCTTATCTTCTTATTAAGATTTTCTCTTTCTTTTGATTTTGCAATATTTTGTCAACTGGAAGATCTCAGATCGTTAATAAGATGATATTATATAAATGGGTATATCAGACAATCCATTTAAGCTTTCATGTCTAGTATTTGCCATTTGGAACTATTTAGCTACCAAGCAAGTCATCTTAGCATGAGAGTTGGTTTACTGGAAACGTATAGGAAAACCAGTATGAAAGAAATCACCTGAGAGATACTTAAAAGAGAAGGGACCACGGCCCCCTTCGCAGTTCACCCGACGTATGTCCATCCTGCGATCCATCATTTAAGAATCCCTCTTTTGAGTTGATAGTTTGTTGTTTCCTATATTCAATCCTGAGGTCCTATGTTTGCATGAAAACGTAGTCATGAGCAAATTTCTAATGTGAAACACTTGACAGGATCCAGTAATAGGAGGCAGCTTACTGTTGACATATACAACTGGCTATATTGCTCCTCTACTTCTTGCTGCTTCTTTTGCAGGAGCTTTGCAGGTACACACTTCTTAGCACCCAGTAAAACTTTGTTTATTAACTCTTGATGCGAATTAGTTAAACTCTTTTTTTCCACCATTTGCTGTCAAACCTGGGCCCAATTATAAATTTTCCCATGCCTTGTACTTAAGCAAAATGGTTCAGCAGAGTGTGCTAATGCGACACTGGCACCGGGCCCAGATTGTCCTCCCATTAGTAGGTGGAAAAGCCCAAATCCATTTCATCAGTTTGGCACTTTGTTTTCTTCTTCCGTGTACTCTTTTGGTTTGTCTAATTCTCAGTGCTCTCATTCAGTCATTTGTATTCTTAGTGATTTCTGACATAATAGATGTATGCAGAGCCTGCTTTCATTCCGCAAGTTCTCAGCATGGATCAACCCAATGAGGTACTTTCCTGATATTTTAGAGCACATGATCTTTTGTTGCATCGAAACATGCACTTTCGCTAGCAGTTATTGTGGTGGACTTGTAGAAGACCCATTTAACTACTGTCTCTATCATTCACGTAATCGTAATGTCACTCAAACACTTCATTCTGTACAGCGTCTTGTAATTGTTTTGTAGTCTATTACTCATGTTGGAAAGTGATGTTTCTGCAGCGGTGCTCTCCTATTAGGTGGTGGCATCTATACTCTGTTGGACAGGCTTTTCCCGGTGACAATGTCTATGTCCATGTAGATACATACAATGACAATACAAGAAGAACCATATGAAACCTGTTTCTGCAATCATTACTTCGAATCTGCTCTCATTCAGCTACTTGAAAAGCGGGGAAAGCGTGATAAAGCCAAAACAAGAAGGGTAAGGTAAAACAGATACGCCGAAGATATTAGTCTCTGTATTTTCAATATAACAGTGCTTCATAAAATTGAAATGTAAAGAAAGCAGAGGTTTGTTATTTTTTAAATATGTCAATGCGTAAGAGAAGTTGATGAAGTTTAACCTTTTTTCCTGGAAGTATGGATATGCACACAGTACCGTTTCTGCAGAAACTCTGGCAGTCTGGCCTAATTTCTATTCCCATCTACTTCAGCGCTCAAATACGCACACTTTTCAGACATTTCCAAATATCTCAACATAGATCAAGCTGCGCCTTAATCATCTCTACAAGCTTTTTATATTCAGCCAAGAAAAGCCATTAAAATGTAGATTGAAAAGCAAGGGAGTAAGAATTGTACTTTTGGATAATACAATCAGAGTCAGAGGGAAACATGGATAATACATTCAGATGGAATCATGCCAAGCCAATATGGAAATAGACTGTATATTTGCAGTGGGAGGAGAAATGCATAGACAAATGGTAAAATGTGAAACATACATCAGTCTTGTCAGTTTTTCTAAAATTTGACCCGAAAATACCTCAGTACAACTAACAGTAACGGCTTAAAGTACCCATACAAGCCAGCGAAGAATAAAGCAGTTATCTAAAAAATAGAGACATCTTCTACGTTGAACACCGATGAATTCTGGCATAGATATTTTCTATAAATGGCAATCTTGGACTACCAAGGGAACTCTCAGTATGATATATCTCAACTCAAGGAATAAGAATGTAACTCTACAACAAAGTTTGACAAAATAGAGCCGGTGCACAGAGCCAGTAAACACATTAAGTAATTATTCAGTTTCGAATCCAAAATGCTGGTCTAAAATGTCTTTGGAAGTCTTGCCAAATCCCTTGGCTACTGCTTCCATGTCCCTCAGTTTCACAATCTCCCTTTTTATCTGATCCACCCTCTTTAGGACAGCTTCCAGCAAGGCATCTTGGTCATCTGATGATGTAGCCATTGACAGTTCGGACCTCTCCTTGTTGAGTTGTTGATACAGATTTAAAAGACAGTTCTTTTGACCCAACAGCCTTTCCTCCGCATTTTTATATTCAGTCTGTTGTGCCTTCCTCAGAGCCCGAAGGACCTGATCAATCTCTTCCTCGAGTTTCAGGGAATCAATCTCAAGGTTGAAGTTTCCAGATAAAATTTGAGGTGAGCCAGTTCCAGAACCCGGAGTTTCATGGTAGTTTTTTACATCTGATACATCATTTCCATGATTGGACAGCCCTCCTATCGTCAAAAGGAGAGAGGCCAGGTGAGGGACATTGTAAATTTTGTGTATACAAACAAATAGAAAAGAGGAGATACAAAAGATGTTTTGGCACCATATAGCAAGTGTTGAAACTACCCTGTTGTTCCCTTTCGGAAAAAAAAGAAAGAAACTACCTGTTGTTCCACCATTTTTACCAGTAATTCTCGTTGCTAAGGAGTGCCCAAGCACTTGGTAGGCAATTGGTTGACATTTCGTTAAACCCAAGAACACATAAGAAAATGTTTCAGGGAAACTGTACTAGACGCACCGCAAATGAAAAGGAATTAAAAACAAGAGACAGGCAAAACAATTCAGCATCCTCGAGTGTCCAATAAATCCTCAGAACATTGGAGGCAGGTTTGGGCTCCATATGGAAGTGTTGAAACTACAAGCAATTCTAGGTTGCTAAGGAGCCCAAGCACTTTGTAAAAATTGATTTGACATTGCATTTAACCCCATAACAGAGGTTGGAGAGAAAGTGTACCTGCAGTAACCGCTGAAACGTCTTCTGTTTTCCATATATCACCGAGTTGAGTAACACTCTTAAGCTGGTGCAAGTATGGTAATACTGCCAGTTTTAGAGCCCAAATATAACACAGATAAACATATTCAAGACAAGACTAGTTCTAGACCAGCCATTCAGCCATACCTTTGACATAGCAAATTCAATACGACGCAGCAAGCCTTTCGCACTTATTTTCTGTGAGCCACGCAATACACAAGCACCAACACTTAGAATCTTCTCAACAGCATCACGAGAATCAATAGATTCACAGCTCCGAAAAAGTTTTGTAACATGCGAAACCAATTCTGTCCTCTTATCACAGCGCCGGCAGTAATACTCAGCATCAAGTCCAATGCTACCTCCAACTGTCCCAGCCATGTATGAACGAAGAGCACATTCTATGTGGGCCATATGCCCACAAATGATGCCATTGCTTATCATTGCCTCGCACCTAATGAAGCTGAAGCCTCCATAGGCCAAATTAGTAGTCTTGCAGCAAAGAATACAACAACAATCTCGACAGAAACCAGGTTCACTGCAGCAAACATCGCAAGCCATGGCTTCTGAAGGGAAATTGCTTGCGTCTACTAAACTTCTGCATTTCTTGTTACCAGCCTTACAAGCCAAAGATCCAATTGGTGAATCAGACCCTAAATCTTCCACTATCTCCTCCTCAGAAGGCATCTCGACTATGGTAAGCTCCTCTACAGTGCATACACCATGGTTCAGCAAATTTGATATCTTAATGACAAGGACAGCCCCAATGCCATAAGATTTATGCGAGCAGAATTTTAACGGTATAAAAACATTAGAAAGAAAAGAAAAGAATTGCCTGACAAAAAGAGAAAGGAAGGCACACAAAGAATGCATATCGTAAAACCACATAATTAAGGGTTGCAATTGCAACTTACAACACATTAAGCCGGATCAAATTCAGTCTAGGAAATGTTAAATTGCAGAACCGCATTAAATAAAAGCTGACCTTCTGTTCCAGAAAACTTTTTTGCGGGAACCTTCCAACTGAATGAGGAAAAAAATGCCTCAACGTCAGCACCAGGAAATGTCGCCCGAACATACTGTTCAACTGAGAGCTTACTCTTAAAACTAAAAGAGGCCCTCTTGGCCTTCTGAAAACGGAGAGGAGGATACAAGTATCTGTCCAAGAAGTGACCATGATTTGCAATTCTCTGCCCAACCTTCCAACTCCACGTATCACCAGGGAATGGCCAGTCTACAGGAGCATATGGCAAGCCTTCACCTGAATCCCCCGCAGAAACCGGATAAAGATGAAACTGGTTTTTCTTTACTCCACCTGTGTTTCCATTACTTTCACTATGATTGTCAATCTCCATAGATTCTTATCCTTTACCGAGAAGTTATTAGGATTGAGGAACTGCACCCATGGCCATTTGCAAATGGTTAGTTGTAAACAGATTGCAATGACTAGCAAATATCACAATTTTTGAAGAATACAATGGTGCTTCTTTGTTCTACATTTTGAGAAGTTGTTTCCAAACACAAAATATAGATCTATGTACAACGACAGTTAATTCCTTTAAGTAGGGCAGTAAATGAGCTGAGCTGAGAAAAGCAGTGGGTTGTTACAGTTTGGCTGAAAAACTTAATGAGCGTAGAAAAATGTGGTGATAAAAAAAAGAAGCTTTAATCGACAAGCGGAACTCGAGTAGCTTGATTCTTCAGTGTTGTAACAAATTTAAATACCCAAAGTCTTTAGAGGGATTGTTTGATAAAGGTTTTAGAAGAAGATTTTAGGAGCAACAAATGGAGGGAGAGAAATACAGAGATGAGATTAATAAGTGGAGAGAAAATTTGTGGGAAAGAGTGGTTGGTTTTGGAGCCAAAACTGAACAACCCCC
>JAOTQK010000019.1:2597863-2612238 GCA_025642025.1 Rhododendron ferrugineum
GAGAGGAGCCAATGCAAGGTTTTGTGTGCCAATGGGAACCCGGAGCGGCGGAACCATTGTGCGGATACTCGGGAACCTGGAGCGGTGGAACCGAGGTTGGGTGTGTAAAGACGATTTTGGAAACGTTGATTTGGTAAATGAAAGGTGAAAATGGTGACACGGTCTACGAAAAGTCGCGTAAGAGAAACTCGGATATCACTGAGGACCCTCTTAAATACACACACTTAACCCAAACTCCTGATGTGTTTTTGTTGTTTCAGTGCAACAATTTTTAAAGGGATTGCATCTTAGTTGGGCAACAAACCCTGCAAAACATGGAATGTGCAATACCTTTGTGGATATGTGTTTGCTAATCCCTTTACAAGTCTCGTGGAATTACTCATCTCTTAAACACACACTTAACCCAAACTTTCGATATGTGTACTCTTGTGAGAATTATGATGTAATAATGAGCCAGACTCCCTTTAGATTTTCAATGAAATTGTCATTTTTAACGTACTCTAAAATGGGGGCGTTACAACTTGGTATCATAGCTTTAGGTTCAAAACCTCGGCCATGGGTAGACCATAAGATAAGTTGGACCGTTGCACAAACGTGAATTGAGTTTTAGTTTACCGTCCCAAATTGGGTGGAATTCTGACAAAACAATCTTCAGATTGAAGCAAGGTGTGAAAATTGGCAGTACCACCGAGCTGGGAATTCCCGAACAATTGGATGAGGACTTAAATCAAGGATCGAATGTGCAAATTGGAAATTTTTTTAGAAGTGAAATCTCTTTCTTAAGGCAGTACTGATTGAGGTTAAAACTCTTTCCTTGTAGATGAGTCACCTAGTCAACCTGTTAGCTGGAGCTCACCAACTCAAAGACGCCATAGAAAATATGACGACCCAACTGGTGGAGAATCCCAACTATGTTGCCGTTGTACTCGCAGAAATACAAGATTTCAAGAGAATGCAGCAGAATACCCCGATTCCCGTTGAGGAAGATCCCTGGTTTCCTGAAATGTTTCCAATCCTAAATACCTTCTATTGGTTCTTCGGTGCCCTACCCCCGATGCAAAACTTTGAGGTTGAAGATGAGGAGGGAGAAATTGGTGAAAAGGAGGACCCCAATGAAGTGGTTAAGAAAGAGAACCCGATGGACGAGGAGAATCTCGAGGAGGACGAGGTCCTAGAGGACCTGTAAAGACCAAGGATACCATTTAGGTAGATCTAGCAGCAGTTGTAATCCTTCGGGATGTAGGATGTTGAAGATTAGGATCACCGTTGTATGTTCGTATTTCCTAGGTTGTATTCTTGCTATGCTTGTTAATAAAAGGCTTGTTTCAGTTACTACTTGTTCTTATATGTTGCTTTTAGTACATGATCACTGTTTACGTGCACAACTTCTACCCTACCCTACTAAGTCTAATTTTCCTTAAGTATAGCTATGGATAGTCGTAGTTGCACTTGTGGTACACTTAGGCAAAAGGACCATATAGTAAGAGTATATAGGATCGTTTCAACTTGTAGAACTTATCCTTGTCCCTACTTGCCTTGTAGTAGAATTCTATGCCTAAGATTGTATCTCTCTTTTACCTATGAAAAGTTTGCCTTGTTTAAAAGAGTACTGTTGCATACTATTCAATTAAACTACTTTTGACCTTGGAAAGGTAAATACCGTTTGCAAAAGGAAAATTGTTTCAGTAGGCTAAAACTCCCCTTTTAAATTTTTACTCGTAGATGGTGAATCGACGCAACGGAATAGGACACGAAACCGGAGAATCCTCTAACACTAACCCCGATCTAACCCAAGTCATGCGAGCGCTTGTAGTCGCTTTAAACGCCAACCGCCAAAACCACGACGACGAACCAATGACCCGCACCCGAGCTATGAATGAGTTCTACAAACGCCGACCCCCGACCTTTCACGGAGACACCAACCCCATCGTGGCTGAGACATGGCTGAAAGAAGTTAAGGTAATCCTAGACACCTTGGAGATTACACGGGATGAAGATCGTGTAGCCCTAGCCCCGTACCAACTGAAGGGAGAAGCCCGTTACTGGTGGGAATTGATAGAGGCAACCCATGCCATAGCCACCATGACATTCGCCGAGTTTGAAACCCTATTTCTCGACAAATACTTCCCCACACCCCTTCGCCTAGCCAAGGAGCAGGAATTTCTGAATCTGATACAAGGGACAATGACCGTTACTCAGTACGCGGCCAAATTTGAGGAGCTGTTCCGTTACGCCCCAACCGCTGTAGCAACTGAAGATAAGAAAGTGAGAAAGTTCGAGTGGGGGCTGACAACCGCTCCAAAGGCTGTAGTGGCACAAGCCTTTACCACCTACACAAGTGTTGTAAAGTGTGCTCTCCGAGCTAGAGAGTGATGGGGCTGACTTCAAAATCCGGTGGAGGAAGGCGAACGGCAACACCGGTGGGCCGATCCGAACCCAACCACCCAACCATAACCGTGGACCCTATCCCACCAAACCCTCCAACCCGCCTCAAAGCAACCAAACCTGGAAGACTACTATCCCCGGAAGTGGCGAACTAAAGAGAGGTGGTCGAGACATAGCGACAGTTCAATGCTTCAACTGTCAGGCTATGGGTCACTATAGGTGCGACTGCCCCCATCCTCAAAGGGAGAGGAATGAAAGTTTTGGAAATCAGAAGGCTCAACAACCTGGACAGGCCGGTTTTGGAAAGCAAAACCTTGGAGGCCCATCGCAGCAGCAGAATGAGCAGAATCAAGGAAAGCAGCCCATGGGAACCCAACAAGGCATTAAAGGCCGTATCTTTGCGCTAAGACTGAAGAACAAGAGCAGGATCCTGCTGTGATCCAAGGTACGCTACTATAGTACCTGCGTACAAGCTCTATTTGACCCTGAAGCATCGCATTCATTCTTATTTACTGCCTACGTAATTACTCTAGCACTAGAAACAGAACCCCTAAGTACGAGTATGAAAGTAACATCACCATTTGGGGAAAGTATAGTTGTTAGTC
Source organism: Rhododendron ferrugineum (assembly GCA_025642025.1). Classification (NCBI taxonomy): domain Eukaryota; kingdom Viridiplantae; phylum Streptophyta; class Magnoliopsida; order Ericales; family Ericaceae; genus Rhododendron; species Rhododendron ferrugineum. The sequence goes on from JAOTQK010000019.1 coordinate 2,600,854, forward strand.
TAGTGTGTAAGAGGGTGCGAACTAGAAGTAGCCAACCTACGCCTAAATTGCGATGTTGGAAGGATCAACATGGCGGATTTCGACGTAAACCTGGGAAGGGACTGGCTATCAGCACATCAAGCTGTCATAGACTGCCATAGAAAGATGGTGACGGTTTATACCCTGAAGGAACTCGTCTCCAATTTAAGAGGGATAGATAAACGACAAGCTCGACGACGAAAAGATCTAGATGGCAGAACCAGCTGTTTGGATGGCTAGATAGCCTCCAAATGGAAGAAGCCGATAGAATGGAAGTGGGATTACCATATATCGTGTGTGAATTTATAATATTTTTAAGACCCCGTTCACACTAGTGATTAACTTATACACCATAATTTTTAAATTTTGTTCTTATTCAATTTTTTTTCGTTTATTAGTTATACGACAAATTTTTATGTGATATGGATGAATAAGGACGAGAAGAATTAAAAAAGTAAAAAATTTTGACTTTTAAACAAGTATTTTTGAAAATATTCAAGAAAAAGTTTAAAAACTAACTTTTCAAGAAAATTTTAGTAATTCTTCGCGGCAAGAGTATAAAAGAGGAGACAAATGAAGCGTGAAAATGAAGAAAATGAATTACTCCGGTCTAACACCTTTCTCTTTTTGGTTCTTTCTTGTGATATGGTTTCTCCTTTGGTTCCTACTTTACTCTTTAGAGGGAGAAGCCCGGTACATTCCAATTCCATAAACCCAACTTTTCCATCCTTCCTTCTCACCCTCCACAACATAGAGAGAGAAAGATGATGAACGTCGTGGTGGCTCTGTTTCTAGTTCTGAGCTCACTAGTAGTAACAGCAGAGCCAGAGGCACCAACCCAAGGCGCCATAGTAGTAGAGCATTCGACACACAAACTCAAACAAGTCTTGGATAAAGCCAGAGATGTCAAAGAACACGCTCAGGAGGCCGTTTCCGAAGCTTTAAGCAAAGCAAAAGATTTCGTCCCACGTAAAACCAGAGAGGTTTCAGATGTCATTAGGGCCGCGTGCCGGATCTCCTACGATTTCAGCCAGACTACGGCCAACAAAGTCAGTAGTGCTGTTACGGAAAAAGTCGTTCCGACTGTGAACCAGTATGTGCCCGGCGAGCGAGGCCGGGCGAAGATCGGCCGGTTCGCCACTAGCTTCGTCAGAAACGCTGCCGTCTATGGCTTACCCGAGGTCCTCAAATATTGGGTCCCTGGTCTGATCTCTCTCTCTCTCTCTTATATATATATAAATATGACCGGAAATGGTTTGATCTGAATAATTTATCATAAAAATGCATTTTTAGTATTTTAAAAAAAAAAACTGCTCGGATAAAGCTAGAGATGTCAAAGAACACGCTCAGGAGGCCGTTTCCGAAGCTTTAAGCAGAGCAAAAGATTTCGTCCCACGTAAAACCAGCGAGGTTTCAAATAAAGCGAAAGGTGTCATTAGTGCCGCGTGCCGGATCTCCTGCGATTTCAGTCGGACTGCGGCCGCCAAAGTCAGTAGTGCTGTTACGGAAAAAGTCGTTCCCACTGTGAACCAGTACGTGCCCGACGAACGAGGCCGGGCGGAGATCGCCCGGTTCGCGACTAGATTTGTCAGAAACGCTGCCGTCTGTGGCTTACCCGAGGTCCTCATATATTGGGTCCCTGGTCTGATCCATTACTCTCGACTCTCTCTCTCTCTCTCTCTCTCTCTCTCTCTCTCTCTCTATATATATATATATATATATATATATTATATTACTCCGTATATTATATATACAGAGCTTCTAGTGTGGGATTCCGCACAAAAAATGGACTTCAAATCTCGAAGAAATTTTTCAGTATCGAATGGGTATATCCACGTTGATTGGACGGTCATGACCGTCCATTCAAATGAACGGCCGAGATTAGAAATCTGCATTTTGGCAAAGTGAGTGATCTCTCATAGGGAGTGTACTGATACATCTATGCATGCAACCAAAAAGAGATTAAATTACTTTTGCCGGGCTCCACCGTTAGTTGATCTGAACCATTCATCTTGTTAAAGCTCACAAATAGTAGTATAATCATTCAAAAAATTAGCTTAATTGACATCAATAGGTGTATTTGAATTTGAATCTTGGTTTATAAAATGGATGGTTGCGGAGGAGTAATTATTAGACACGGTGCCCCAAACTCTTCTCTTTCACACATTATTTTGGACTCCACACACTTTGTGGTGTAGAAGGAATTTGGGGCACCACATGGCGGTGCCCCAGGGGCATTGAATAATTTTTCGTTGTGGATATTTTAACTTGACAGTCCATTTTAGAAACTATTGATATCCGATCAAGCTTATTTTTTGCGTGGTTATTTTACTCTTTGGGCTTTAGAGGATGAACAGTTCAGATTATAAGAATACACGCACGGTGGGAATCACAACGGTGAGCTGTGAAAAACCATACACGCACGGTGGGGATCACAACGGTTAGTTGTGAAAAAACTGCCGTTTCCATCACTAGTAGAAAGAATTTAATCTCATCCAAAAGAGCGCTCGGTTCGCAAAACAAGGATTTAAAATAAAATCTCAAAAAAAGAATTCAAACCTTTTCACAGATAAGTAGATATCGATGAATTCTTTCAATTTGTGAATAAAATTTTGAAATCTTTTGACAAAAATGTATTTGTTTGAAGTCTTCATTTTCCGACAGACTCTCTTTTTGGAACGAAGGTAGTAAAGTGTATATGGCCTTTACTTGTGTAGCAATATAGCACGATTACGTGGTTTTGGGATCAGGTGAGAGTTTAACACAATTTGCATCCCGAATGAGGCGACACAACACTGGCTTATTACTGTTTGGTTTCAAGAAAAAGATTGCAAATTACCCACATTATTTGTTCAGTCATTCAAATCGATCATGTAAAGCTCCGAATCCAAACTCATTGTCAAGATCTATATGTAGAATGTCAAATCTATATCTGAGCTATTCTCACTGAGTATTTATGTCAAATCTATAACTTTGGTCAAGACTAAAGAGGCCGTTGTTTCTGTTCTTTTAGAGCAACTATTTTGTGCACATATTGTCCTAGCTTAGGTCTGTCTCGGGTTCTCTCCCGCCCATATCCTTATTGATCAGAGACTACATAAGTACTGTTAAGGTCACAACTTTGGTCTAGACTCTATACTAGCGCTAATTGCAATCAATTTTTTTGATGCATTCTCTCCTCTTTTTTCCACTACTGAATGTTGATATGGAGTCCAATTGAAGGCATGGAACCGAACGTGCCATTGATTTTCTTGGTTCTCTTGGTTCTCTTGGTTTCAGATGAGACAGCAGAGGATTCGAAACAGAAGGTCAAAGAAGTCTTAGTTAAAGCCGGAGAGGTCAAAGAACATGCTAAGGAGGCTGTTTCCGAAGCTTTAATCAAAGCGAAAGATGTCTTTAGGGCTGCGTACCAGATCTTCTATGATTTCAGTCAGACTACGGCCACCAAAGTCAGTAGTGCTGTTACGGAAAAAGTCGTTCCGACTGTGAACCAGTACGCGCCCGACGAACAAGGCCGGGCAAAGATTGGCCGATTTGCGGCTAGCTTCGTCAAAAATGCTGCCTTCTATGGCTTACCTGAGGTCTTCGAATATTGGGTCCCTGGTCTGCTCCATTATTCCCTTTCTTCTCGCTCTATATACTTCTTTCTTGATCAATTCATCTCCCATATATATCTATGCATGAATCCAAAAAGAGTGTCCGGTCTGCAAAACGAGGATTTAAAAAAAAGGCCTTTTTGTTAAAAAAAATTCAATCCCTTTTCACAGATAATTAGATATCGATGAATTCTTTCCATTTGTGAATAAAATTTTGAAATTGTTTGACAAAAATGTATTTATTTTTGAAGTCTTCGTTTTGCGATAGACTTTCTTTTTGGAACGGAGGTAGTAAAATGTATATTGCCTTTACTTGTGTAGCAATATAGCCCAATTACGTGGTTCTGGGATCAGATGATAGTTTACCACAATTTGCATCCCAAATGAGGCGACACGACGCTGGTTGTACCAGAAACTTGAGACTCCGTTTGGATGAATGGATGTGAATCCTAATGGATGGGCTTATTACTGTTTGGTTTCAAGAAAAAGATTGCAAATTACCCACATTATTTATTCAGTCATTTCAAATCCATCACGAAAAGCTCCGAATGCAAACTCATTGTCAAGATCTATATGTAGACTGTCAAATGACTCAAATCTATATCTGAGCTATTCTCATTGAGTATTATGCCAAATCTATAACTTTGGTCTAGACCAAAGGGGCCGTTGTTTCTGTTCTTTTAGAGCAACTACTTTGTACATATATTGTCATAGTTTAGGTCTGTCTCTGGTCCTCTCCAACCCATATCCTTATTAATTGGAGATTACATAGGTACTGTTAAGGTTGTAATTTTGATCTAGACTAGTGCTAATTGCGATAAATTTTTTTTAATGCATTCTCTCCTCTTTCTTGGTGTTAGAATGTTGAGTATGGAATCCAATTGGAAGGCATGGAACGTGCCATTGATTTTCTTGGTGTCCGTTGAGTCTCCAAATTTTCTCTTCACTTCTTGCCCTCTAGTTTTAGGCTCCCGTAGTTGAAGTTTAGTTGTAGAAGAGGAATTACCTCTCTTACATTTTCTGTTTGTGATTTATTAAACTGTATCATGACTAACTATACCCACTGTTGTGAAATTTCGCAACTCAGACACTGACTTCATATTTTAGCTAGAGTGTAAATTTTCTAAATCGATGTGTCCTTTGTTGCTCATTGCAAACTTGTGAGCTGATTTGTATTTTCATGCATCGACGGAGTGTTTGAAAATTATAGACTTCACTTTCACATTAGTTATTACCTCCAATTATTGATTGTCTGGACTCCAGAGCTCCAAAATTGTTAGGATCAGGCATATGAATGGTTTTCTAGTGCAGAGCTGGAAATTGTCTTGGAAACCATGGTTTTGCCTAGTAAATGTACTGTACTCTCTTATTGTTTCGTGAACATCGAAGTTTGTAACTGTATATGCAGGTGGAGTTCTTCTTTACAATATTGCTTTACGATTCCTTCAAGATGTGGAAACTGAGGATTATAAACAAGTGGAGACGAAAACAGAGCACTGTAATGAAGAATTGAAGAAATCGCAAGCAAAGGTCAATAAACTAGAGAGAAAATTGAGTGGTGGTGGTGAGAATATCCAAGACGATGTTAAATTCGAGAGAGAATCTAGTGTTGGTGAAAATAACCAGGCCAATGATTGGGAACTACATGGGTTCTGTTGTTGTAGTTGTGTCATGCTTGAATTCAAATGCACACCTGAAAGCAGACGATATGATCAGAATGTGTATGACGAAGGAATTTAGTGGAAGATAATTCATGTTTGATGATCTGGTGGTCCTGGGGGTTAAGAAATCAAGAAAAGAACTATATAAACATTGGTATGGAACTAATGGAAGTATCAGGTAAGAGCAGCTCGATGTATTGCAGGGCTTGATTTGTGAGTTTGTGTTGTTTCAGTACCCCTTTGGTTGTTGTTTATGGTTTGTGTAATTAATCAGTCTCAGATTAGTCGTGTTCGGGTCAGACAAATCGAGTAAACATTGCACTGAATCTTGTTGTTTGCAATGTTGCAATTACTTATTTTTGTAACTACGTTAAAGTTGACCCATTTGAATAGGAGTACGATGCCATCTTTTGTTGTGTCACAAGTTATCAGGCTGTTTCTCTGCCCTTGCTATCTCAACATCGTTAGTTTTCATTTTGCCTTGTCATCTATATCGCCTACTGTATAGCTCCTATGTGGAGCGGGTGCCGAAGTATCTTTGACACTGATGAGTTTCTTCCACCATTTAAGACTCGGATGGTATGTTTATGCGTCTGGTTTTTTCTCCATTTGCACTAGTCACTTTATATCGAAACTCAGAAAGATGTCGAGTGGCCTAGTTATTGTTGGGAAATCGGAGCCTCGCGCTCGGACTCACAACTAACAAAAACACACTCAGGATCTTGGGATACTATCGTCACAGAAAACAAACCAGAGAAAAGGAAGAGAAAGAACAGAAAAACAGAACACACAGATATACGAAGTTCGGCAACTTGCCTACGTCCCCGGGAGCCACACCAGTCCACTATGAACGAAAGAAAACGAAAGATTACAAGTCCTCTCCTTCCTCTCTGAGAAAAGTTTTTTATTGCACTTTCTCTCACTAGAAACCCTCTCTAGAAATTTTCTCTCTCTGTGCTCTCTCTAGCAAACTGCTCAAAAAATAATGAATACAACAACTAATATTTATAGGCAAACCTTAAGTGATAGCTGGACCCCTCCAACCAACTTGGGCCACGGCCCACGACCCATCCCGGGCGCGAGCCTGCCTGTCGCGCGCTACCTACCGTGAGCCTGACTGTGTGCCTACCTGTCGCGGAACTCTCCGGGCTGGTCACGGACCTTTGTTGCTAAACCCTGTTGCTGAAAGTTGTCTGCATCCCCAACAGTTATTTCTTCAACAACCAAACTATTACCGTGGCAAAACTTATGTGACCAGAAAATATTTTAACCGATCAGAACTGCTAAAAATTTAATTAGTAGGCATGTTCAAGCAACGCAGTCGTGATGTACACAATGTTGCTCTTGCAAAATTACGCGATTCTTATACTCTATTTTGTCCGTCTAATGTATGGCAGGAACCAGTCAACGACTCAATGGATAGGTTCATCCCCTGTGAAGCTCGCCTGTAAAGCTTGCGTACGCTATTATTAAAACCGCTTACATGTAATGCTTGTGAATACCTTGTCTTGTGAAGGTTGCCCTGAGATACAATCTGTAAGTGTCATTTGAGAAGGCATTTCAGTGCCTCCATTATTCAAGCGAGCAACCCTTAGAATGTTCAACAACTCTGAAAAACTTAACATTTTGTTTCTACTTTGTACAGTAATTTCCTTTACTGGTGTCTATGGCTTAGGCTGCGTTCTTATGAACTTAACTTAAATTTGAGAGTTCTATTCTCATTTGAATTTTTTTCGCATTTGTTAGTTTTGCGCCAAACTTTTGTGGGTTATTGATTCGTCTCGACGAGAGGAATCGGACAAGTAATTTTATTTTTACTTTTACCCAAGTATTTTGAGAAATAACCACTTTTTAGCACACAAAAAAAGTCACTAAAAGTCCCAAAAAGTGGTTATTTTTCAAAATATTTAGGTAAAAGTAAAAAAAAATTACTTTTTCGTAAATTTAATTAGTCTTCAAAAGACAGAAAAATGAGTGATTTGTATCAATTAAGGGAGCGTAGAAATCAATGAGCGGTTTTCCAACCAGACTTTTTAACTAGGGCAAATTTCATTTGGACCCATGAACTTTCAGCCAAATGTCTTTTTCAAGTTTCATACTTTTGGGGTTTGGGCTTGGCCCATTTTTGTCGGTCTCTTGCCAACTTTCAGCCAAATGCACACCTGAAGGCAGACGATACGATCAGAATGTGTATGATGAAGGAATTTAGTGGAATATAATATGTTTGACGATCCGGTGGCCGGTCCCGGGGGTTAAGAAATCAAGAAAAGAACTGTAAACATCGGTATGGAAGTATCATATTCGACTTGGATTATTAGTACGAACTCTCTGTTACATATCAAGATCGTCCTCTTATGGGAAGGTTTCTGTGCCGCAAAGTGAGATTGTTCGTGTCTAAAAACATGCCAGAACGTAATATAAACCACACGCCCTACAGGTGGAGCGTAAATGTAATATACACAGAGCGTCATTTATATTTTTATAGACGTTTTCCTATTGAGCTTTTTAAACCCAGAACAATTCTTTCTAGCCGCAGTTTCTCTTCGCATTCGTTTGAACAAATTAATGTAAAACCTAAACCACCGAGTCTTCAACCGATGACAAATCTTGGCAAAATCTTAAGAGAATCATGAGTGTAAATAAGTGTAAAAAAAATGAGTAAAAAATTGGAACACTTAATTTTTTAATTATATTTCCAATTTTCAATCCGTTTAAACCGGTGCGAATATCTTATTTTTCTGATCACTTTATCTTAAATGGTCATAATGAATTTTTGGCTCTAAGGCCTTTCAATGAGCACCCTAAGAGAGCCCTGAAATTAAATAAGGAGTTTACGGGTTCTTGTTGAAAGGTCTTAGAGCCAAAAATTCATTACGACCATCTAGAACAAAATGATCAAAAAAATAAGATCTTCGCACCGGTTCAACAGGATTGAAAATTGAAGCAATTAATTTTTTAATCATATTTTTCCGTTAGTTTCATTAACGATGTTAACGATTTTACCAATTTGAAACATAAAACAAAATACATGGATGAAATTGAGCCAATTGAAACTAGAGGGACGAAATTGAGACAACCGTAAAACTAGAAGGACAAATACGAAAATTTGTCCTTTTATTTATATTTCTTTTTTCCACGTTATGTGCTAATTTTCAGGTTGGTTTGTGCTTGCAGTGAAGCAATCAATTCAAAAAGTCTATATCGCATTTTTACTCCTACGCATCCAGAAAACATATTTATTGATATCCGATGAAACTGATTTTTTACAAGACCTCATAAACAATTATTTTAAAATTTATTGGTATTTTTATGTATTTTTGGTAGAGCCCAGTATAGGTCCCACACGGTGTGCAGTGACCCATGCGGTGGTCCTTGCACGGTTGTAGTCAATTGCCAACCGTTCTAGATACAAAAAGTCTATGTGTGGCAAGGTTATCAATATCGTTCCGTACCGGCCGATACATTCCGTTTTTGACAAAATCCAGTATCCTACACCTCTAATTTCGTTTCGGCTTAAATACCGATCAGTACTGGCCAATACCGGAGATACCGGTCAATACCGGATAGTACCGGACTACTTTTAAATTTATTTTCTTCTTCAAGTACCGGACAATACCGGACAGTACCAGATAATACTGGACGGTACCGGGCAAATACCAGAATATTTTTTATTTTTTTTGTTTTAAAAAGTGTATATTATACTATAAATTCTTTTAGGTAGGAAAATAACACTAATAGCGATCAATCCGAAACAGTACCCGATATCTCACCGGTATCGGTATGTACCGTACTAGTAAGAAAATCGGTACTCTAGCCGGTACGGTATTCAGAACCTTGATGTATGGTGTTTAATACTCCTATTATATTTGGAACTAGCAAATACCCGTGCCTGAAGGCACGACGCAACGATCAGTACACACAAATAAATACTGGACATTGAACCTAATACTATATCAACCCCTGCCCAATGAATTCAATTTTGCGGAAAACAATAGCCCAAATATATTTATTGACTTGTTTAACTTTAATCGGCAAGTAAAGAGCAAATAATTTTCCAATCCCTAGCTTTTGCATGCACAACTCAAAGCATAAAACTTTGATAAAATAAAAAACATCATACCAATTCAAATAAAAAATAATACATAACAACAAAAATGCATGTCTCGAGTAGATATATAAAAAGAACACACTAAGATTTTCTCCCTAGGAAAGTCTGTCCACAAACACAACTAATGTCGAACTTAATATGGTCTTCCACAAACACAGCTCTCATCCCTACTATCAATGAAAAAAAAAGGCAAATTAAATTGTCAGAAACTAACCATTAATTAATAGGTAACAAAGTGAATCAAACTATCAAAATAGAGGATGAGACGGGTTCAAAATCGGTGATCTTCATGGTCTTATTGTTGTCTCAGTGAAGTTTTAGAGCACATGTGATTACTCTCCATCAAAAAGCTTTAGTAAACTAACCCGTAAAAAGAAAATTCAATAGAGAAAAATTGAGTCGTAAATGGTTCTCAAATGCCAGCATTTTAAAGACAATACAAATACAGCTAAAATGGGGAAAAAGAGAAGCCTAGTTTGTACCTGGTTTGATACTCCATTGCCCACTTTTTTTTGAAGGGCAGTCCATTGCCCACATGTGTTGGCTTCCCTTTTCTAGCGAAAAAGAAAAGCTCATACACTTATATGTACCAATATGCTAATTTGAAAATTGATTTTGAAAAACTCCACAAATGAAAAACAGTTTCTAAATTTCACCTTTGTCAACCACAATCAATTATTCGATTGGTGAGTGAATGACAATTGCTCTTTAATTCTTCAGATTGGCCAATACCAAACATAAAATCAAGTTCTTTATCATCCAAGCCCTATTAATGAGTCTTTGTGAAATAGCTAGGATTGAGATGGCTTACATGAAGAAGAAGCAGTGAGGATGAGGCCGATCGCGAGCATCAAGACGGCTAGGGTTGGGAACCACTCATCGGAGACCGGGCTCAATATGGGTTTCACTGATTGACCTTGTTTTCAGTTCCAAATCGAAAACATAGAAAGAAAAAAATCAAAAAACAGAAACAAAATAGAAGAGAGAGGGGAGAAATTTGAAACTACCATTTTTAGATTTGCAATCTTCTTTTCTGTTTGTCTGAAAGACTTTGAACATTCGATGATTATACTCTGAAAATACAAAAAATGAAACAAAAAATCAGAGTGGTTGGGGATTGAAGAAATGAGCTTTCGCACTGCATATTCTTTGAATAGAGAGAGAGAAGCATGAACTAAGTGTGTTTGAAATTTGAAATGAGAGAAAAGAAACTGATCTACCGCTTCTTCTTCTTCTTTTTTTTTATTTTTTGCTGTGTCCATAATTGATGGCTTAATGGCAACAAACTATCCACATTTAGTGTTTGGGTGAGATTTCAAATCCTAAAAAAACTTATCTACCGCTTCTTCTTCTTCTTTTTTCTTTTTTGGCTGTGTCCATAATTGATGGCTTAATGACAGCAAACTATCCATATTTAGTGTTTTGGTTAGATTTCAAATCCTAAAAGAAATCCTGGCCGTTGGATTGTTAGGGGTGAGAAGGAAAGAAGAGAGACCAAATCTCAGTAGAATGAGGAAATCATCCACCAAATTTTGATCCCAAAAAAAAAAAATCATTCTGAATAAATGTAACCTATTTTAGAGAGAGAGATGGGAAAATCAAATTTCCAAATTAGGCACGGGAAGGTGTGTTTGGGAGATGCTCAAAAAATGTGAAGTATTTACGGGCCTGCCATTGTAGAATAGAGGGTGTAGATTTATGCAGGGTATAATTTTGGACCGTTGGTTGTCTTTTGGATTCAAACCCTTTCCTGTCATATTATATAGATGTTGTATATGTAGCATAATTGGATATATGGGGCCGAATTCTCTCTATTTGCTTCGGATCAGTTCGGTTCATTTGGTACATTCGGGTTCAAAACGTCTCAAAATTTAAAAGGGTAAAAAATACCTCTTTAAATTTGAACCGCCCAAAACACTTTTAGACGTCTCGGATGTACTAAAATAAACTGTACTGATCCGAAGCCAAATTTACCGTCCTGGATATATGGTAGACGAGAGCT